>RQIL01044913.1:0-14377 GCA_003951145.1 Jimgerdemannia lactiflua | reverse complement strand
CCACACTTTTTGCATCAGGGGAACCCACCCCCCCCCTCTCAGCACTGCTTCTCTGGAGCCACCAAGCTCGCAGACAATGGAACTTCTTCAGAAAGTCCACCAGTCCAAGTCCCCCCCACTCCACAGGAAGGGCAAGAGTCTCCCAGCTTATCTGACTTTGCCTCCCAGCCCAGATCCAGTCCTTGGCTAACTTGAGCAGTCACTTAACCACCCAAGCCAGAAAATCCAAATGGTATGCCAGATACCACAGCTTCAGCATCCAGTAAACATTCAAAATCATCACCCGCCCTATCAGGGAGATATGGCACCCCCCCCAGCCTTTAAGTGCATCCCCCCAAGCTTTCACATTCCCCTCCCACCAGGCTTTCGGCAGCACCGATTCATATACTGAGAGGAAAATGCCCAAGTATCGGACTGCCTCTACTGCAGATACCACTGTTCCAATAATGTTGCCTCCAACTATTCCATTCCCAAGTACCATTGTCTCACACTTATGCCAGTTCAGCTTCTGGCCCGAGCACCTCTCATACCAGCCCACCATCTCCTTAAGCTCCCCCACATCCTGCACAGAGCCCAGACCAACCACCATATCATCCGCAAAGGCCCCCACCTTCCAGGTCACTCCTAACACCGACAGCCCTCCAATCCACCTCCTAATTCTATCCAGAAGTGGTTCCAATGACAGCGCATACAGGATGGAAGACAATGGGTCCCCTTGCGGCACTCCTCTCCCCAATGAGAATGGTACTCCTTGATGGCCATTCACCATTATAGCTGCCTTGCTCCCCTCCAGCATCCGTATAATGGCTCCCCCCAATCCCCCTGGGATTCCAATCCTTGCCAAAACCTTCTCCAACCACACACAGCATACCCTGTCATATGCCTTCTCTTGATCCAAGAAGACCAACCTTCCATCCACCCCTGCAGCTCTCACTCCTTCAATATTTCCATGCACCCACGCTATACCATCTCTGATCAATCTACCTCCAACAAAGCCATGCTGTTCCTCCCCCAGGACTTGCTGTGCTACCGCCTGTAGACATGCCACCAGTATCTTTGTGATCAACTTCCTATCTATATCCAGAGCATAATAGGGTGCCAGTTCTTCCAGTCCTCTCTCAGCCCCTTATCTTTATACAGGAGTGCCACTAGCCCCAACTCCTGCCCCCCTAGCCAGTTTCCTGAATCGATTACAGCTTCACACATCTCCTTCATCTCCCCAAGCACCCCCTCAATGCCTACCATTTTCTTCCAAAAATCCCATGGCAGCCCATCCTCTCCTGGCGCCGTCCTATTCTTTGTTGCCAACAGCACTTTCAAAATTTCCTCCTTCTGAATAGTGTGGGTCAGGTCCCCTAGCCCCTCAGCTGCCAGTGGTATCCACTCCTCCAAGAATCTTTCTATAGTCTGTCCATCCTCTCCTCCCTCCTCCTCACTCCACAGAGTGCCCCATCTCTTCTGGAGTGAGCCCAGGATACCTTGCACCCCTGCCACCATGATGCTGTCTTCTCCCATGATACCCTCCCACCTCTGCCTTACCTTACGTGCTCTCAGAAGCCTGGTGAGAAACTTTGTGGGTCTTTCTCCTTCCTCCAACCCCTGCCACCTCAATCTCGCAATCATCTCTTGCACTTGCCTCTCCTTCTCCTCCCTTACAGCAGCCTTCAGCTTTTCAATTTCCATCCTCACTCTTTCCATTCTCCACTCTTCCTCTTTCTCCTTAGCACCCTCCTGCCTACAGGAGACGCCAACAAAAGCCCCTCCAATCTATGTGAGACTTCCTTCATCTGCTTTCTGTGAAGTCTCCCCTTAGCTCTCCCCACCTCTCCCCAGTACACCTGTGCTGTGGCCTTCAGCTTCAGCCACCGATCCCCTGCCACTACACCTTCCCTCCTCCAACATGCTATATTATCGGACACCTCTACCTCTCATTGTTCCTACAGCCCCTTGTCTTTCAACAAAGCACAATTAAGTTGCCAATGTCCAGGCCCATCTTCACTCCCCCCAAATGTCCCCTGCCCTATTACCCCCCAATGGTCCGACCAGGGGCACCACAGAACCTCCAATTCCCTCCAGACATCCATTCCCCAGCAGTCAGCTGTGAGGATCCAATCAATCCATATTCCAAGTCTATATATCCAGTGGGTGAAGACTGCCTGATTTCCCCACTTCTGCCTCCCTGCATCTCCCAGAGCACTCAATCTCTCCATCTCCTCCCATCTATCCAGACCCCCACTTCTGCTTATCCCAGCTAGTCCACCATCAGAGTGGTCCACTGCCACATCTCTAACCATATTGAAGTCTCCTCCAAGTATGTCAACTCCAGCCTCCACCAATGATCCACTGTCTAGCAAATCTTCTATCCAAGTTATTCTCACTCCTCTTTCCACCAGGCAATAACACAAGCCCACCACTACTGGCCCCCACCCTGGCCTTGCCCATACCCCCCACAGTAAGCAATCCCTCCACCCACCAGTGTCTTGTAGGTCCCTCTTGCCTTTCCTTATAAGAATTCCAACCTTTTCTCTCCATTCAGTTGCCCCTCCCCATTCCCTTGACCAGTTTAACTTGTCTACCTCGTCATCACATCTTACATCCTGCAGTAAAAAACATCCGCTTCAGAATCCTTAAGCCACACAAAAATGTTTCGACATCTCTCTGAACCCCTCAGCCCACTTTCTTGTTTAACCTTCAGAATTTAATGAGGATGTTAATTCTAAAGGAGGGGGAGATATAATATTTTTATATAGTTTACTTCTTTTTCTTTATCTTTTCTTAAATATTCTATAACCTTCTAGTACTTTCAAAATGGTTAGAAATTCTTTTTTGGAACCAAGTCTTAGCTGGAACATTTTTGTCACCTCTTAGTACCAATCCTTCTAGTCTTATCTAGTCATAGAACTTACTGGAAACCTATAGAACTTTATTTATTATCTTTACCAAGAACTTCCCTTCTGGCATTTATTTTGATTTCTTAGATCCTTCTGGATCTTTCTTTCAGATCTTGTATAAATATCCCCTTTGTTTTCATGAATAAAACTCAGAATATTTTCTTTCAGAAACTACAAGATCTTCCAGAACTATAAGTAACTCTTTGAGCTGCTTAGAATTTCCAGAATAGTCACTTCCTCATTAGAAACTAGAACTGTTACAGAGCCAAATTAAAGCAAATCTAAAACTACACCTATTTTTCAATCCTTCCTTTTTAACAAGACTTTCAATAAGTTATATAGTCTGATAATATCAATAATATAGATAAGATGCTTAATGTGGAGAATAGTACTGCTGAGGGTATCAGGGATAAATGTCACTATGTACTGTGATAAACCACAAAAACATAGCTACCTTATAACTCAGCCAGATGATGTGAACAAGATAACATGAACACTTTGCATAGCATAGCAACTAGCCCAGCAACCATTTCTGCAGAAAACTGTATAAATAACTCAGATAGCTAAAAGTAGGAAACACCTCTTACAGTGACTGTAACCCCTTACAGTGACCATAACTCCTTACAGTGACTGTAACCTCTTACAGTGACTGTAACCCATAAATAGCACCTATAATTAGCCAGATAGCAACCAAGGTAGCAACCACAATGTATAAAATACCCCAGAGACAAGAGTGAATAAACCTCAGTTCCAAAAGTTTAAAAAGCAAAAGTCAATTGTCTGGTATACTTAGGAGGAGAAACCTGCCAATGAGCTACTGCCCAGAAATTGTGAGCATTGCTCATTTCCACTCTGGTCCACTTTCTGATACAAAGAAGTTTTTGGTTTGCTTGCCAGATAAGCCTGAAGAGAAGTTCACCATTTCTCAGTTTTGCTGCCAAGTTCAAGTGAAGAACTCCACTGCCTTTCCAGTTTAAGTCTGCCTCTCAAAAGCCAGTCTATAGATGCAACTTTGCAGTGAATCTTCATGCAAATGAAGCCAGTCTTTGACATAACTTTGCCAGGCCACCATTTTCAAGAGAAGTCCGCTACATTTCTATCCACCGATCCACCGCTTAAGGAATAAGCCACCATTTGTCTGCTGATCCGCCACATTCTGCTGATCTACATTTTGTCTGCTGACCCACTGCATTCCACCAATCCGCATCATTCGACCACATCGTTCGACTGCATCGTTCATCTGCATCATTCAAGCCCACGCCACTCAATCCACCTTGACCACTCAATCCGCACTGATCAACCTGATTGCCTGTCATGCAATCAGAACCCGCACTGTTAGGGAAACCCATCTGATCGGATTCCCAGAGAGCCCACTCATTTAAGGAAATCTGCCAAATTCACCATACACAAGACCACCCGGGTCACACGAATTATCCACCATCGCCCAAAGAAGGAAATCCACTCACACAAAGGACCATCAACCCAAGAACACTGCCAAATTAGGAAATCACATGCAGAAAGTCTCCAGCTGTTGAAGATTATATCACTAGACACCTATACAGAAGGAACCTATACCTATTATCTGAACATTTTGTTACTTTTTGACAAAGTAACTGGGGGCTCAAGCCAATCTACACAGCCACCCAATCTTGTAATTTGTCTCTATTGAGCCAGGCACATTACATTTGGAGGCTCAACTGGGAATATTCTCAAAAGAATTATCATGACTTTTCAGCTCACAGAACCCAACCTTTAACCTGGAGACTAGCATCACAGCAACCTTTGACACAGTACCAATCTCAGCTACCTCAGAAGAAGAAATCCCAGCACTGCAAAGTGTTTGGACAGAAAGAAACATAATTACCTCTAGAATTGGATACCACTCAGCATCAGAAGGATCAGACATTGCAGAACCCAGTACTATACAAAATCCTCCACCAGTACCACCAGTAGAAACACCAACTAGAGATTTTGATGAGCTCACACCAGATGAAGTAGACAACACTAACCAGGACTTTGACAACTTTGCCCGAGACCTCAACAATCATCTTGAAAGATTTCCCCCAAGAGTCTTTCTTGATTTACCCAGACCAGTAACCCCAATCCAAAGAATTCAACCCACAGAAGGGCACCATCTCTCAGATCTCTTACACCTTCAAGTTCATATCCATCAACAGCCAACAACTCAGAACCAGACTCAGAAATCGAAACAGAATCAGAAAACAGTGAAGACAAAATGGGCACAACACTACCCACATTTGCAGGATATCCAGAGGAGGATCCAAGAGAATTCATAGATGCAATCGAAGGAATTGCAGCCCTGAGGGATTTGCAACCCAAAGACAAATCAATGTCTTCACAGCACAGCCAAGAGAACCAGCCAAAGGCATCTTCACCAGAACTGCAAATGATGTCGACACAGACCTAGGAAATGTCATGGAGAATGCAAGATCAGAAGAAGAACAATATGAGGCCATGCAGCACTGGATCATTGAAAAGTATACAGGAAATGAAACCCACCACAAAGTTCAAGAATCCAACATGAGAATGAAGATGAACCTTGGAGAGTCCCCAAGAGCATTCTTCACTAGAATCCAGAAGAGACTGCATGCTGCTGGATTCAATGCTGCCAATCAAGACATCATTGGTCCAATGACCTTCATGAATGGAATTCCACCCAATATTGCTCAACATGTCTGAACCCTGGGCATTAGGAAGCCTGAAGAGCAAGTAGATGCAGCCCAAGGATACTTTGATGTCAAACAAGGAACCACCTGGACTGACAATCGAAAAGAAGACAAAGAAGACCTCTTGGTCAAGGCCCTGCAAGGAATTCTTCAAGGAGAATCAAAAGGAAAGAAGCCCACCAAAGAATGGAAGAAGGACAAGAATGAGATTCAAAATCTCAATTAGAAAGTAGACAGATTGGTTGGGCAGATTGAAAGACTCACCATACACGAAAATCAGAACTACCAGCCAAGGTATCCTCCTCAAGAAAATCAGAACTACCAGCCAAGGTACCCCCTATGCAAAAATCGAGATTACCAAAGAAACTACCCATCCTCTGATAGTCAAAACTATCCCTCAAGAGACAGAGCAGAGATTCAATGTTTCAAGTGTGGGCAGCAAGGACACTATGCCTCTGAATGCAACAACTAAGATAGCTCAAGGAATTCTGAGCCACCAAACCAAAAGGATACCCACAACAAAAGGACAGAAGCTCACCCAGTTGAAGACTATGAGCAAAGTGACAGTGAGGAATACAGTGACCTGGACTTGTATCCAACTAAGGCTGAATATGGAGAAACAGTCTACCCAGCAGAAAAGAGAAAGAGAGCAGTAGGCCACCCCCGAGCAGTTGAGAAGCCACCAAAAAGAACCAGCAGAAGAATCATTCGAAATGAAGATGAAGAAGAGCAGGTTGATACACCTCCCCAGTCTCCTTCACTGTTCATTCCTGGAGCCACCATCAATGGAGAAGATCCCTTACCAGAATCTGCTGATGAAGAAATGGGAGAAGAATCAGAATCCGAAACCAAGACTCCTAAGTCCAAGAAGAAATACATCCCAAAGACCATGCCCCAAGACATCTACAATGAAGCCTGGAAGAAGATCCAAGAAGCCAAGATGGAAGTTCCACTCTTGCAGTTCCTTCAACTGACACCTGCTGGAGTAAGGAACAAGTTACTGTGAACCACCAGATCTTATATAGGAAGAGTTCCCATTCCCTAAAAAGAACCAGCAACCCCAGCAGTTCAAGCTGCAGAAAGGCATGTCAGCACCTACTTGTTTGGAGAAATTGGAGGCCAGAAGGCGAAAATCCTCATTGACACAGGAGCAGCTGTATGTGTCATTGCCAAGAAATTCCTGGACAGCATTCAATGGCCCATTGATGGACCCTCTAGCCTCAGCATCATAGTAGCAGATGGAGCCCGAACTCAACCACTAGGAGAAGTCCAAAACATCACCATCACTCTTGGACACATTCGGTTTGTCATCCCCAAGGCAGTTGTGACTGAAGCTGTCACCTATGACATGATCCTTGGTACCAATTGGATGAAGGAGATGAATACAGATGTCAACATTGGTGAACAAGTACTCAAATTCGACTACAGAGGAAAGAAGTACCAAGTCAAAGTCACCAGCTTCGAGTCATCAAAGAAAAAGAAAAAAGTGACCATTCAAGAAGAATATGCCAGCAGTGAAGAATCCACCACTGAAGGAGAAGAAGAAGAGGATTCTGAAAATGACAATGACCCCAGACTGAGGCCCCAAATCAACATGGTAGAAGATAGACCAGAAGATAATGTGTGGGCACAAGATACTATCCCCATCACAATCAGAGCCATTGCTGGAGAAGCCAGAGGATGCATCAAATGCCTCCAAAGACAGAAATGTGAGGAACACTCATCCAGACATGTGGGAATTCGAAAGAGTCCTGGCACTACATGCACTGAATGCAGGAAAAGAAAGGAGATGCCTCCATAATATTCAGCTGAAAAGCCATGCACAAGTAATGCCCCACTCTGAAATTGAAGTAGCTGAAATTCAAGCAATTTGGGACCAGCCTCCAGAAGAAGAAGATGACAGTATTTCTGAAAATGAAGAGCTCCCCACAGCTGTTTCATGGGATAATCTGAATTGGGCACCACAAGAAGGAGAAGAAGACAGCACCCCCTGGAGTGAAGAAGAAGCTGGACCCAGCTCACAACCAGTCATTCCAAGGCCTAAAACCCATCAAGAGAGAGCCTTTCGAATGGGCAGATGTCCTCATCAAGACATTTTCCACTCACCAAGAGACTACTGCTATCAGTGCCACATATTCGACCATCAAGCCAGACAGCCCCTTGGACCAGAATCCCCGAAAATCATTGCAGAAGTAACCTCATTCCAAGAATCCACCACCTCACTTGTGAAAAGAAGATATGGAGTCGGATTCTACCATCCAGACAGAAGTGAAACCCCTCTCCACCCTCCCACCAAAGTATGATGTGAATGGATGCAGATTTCCAAAGCTAGGAGAAATTGAAGAAAGAAAGAAGCACTTTCAAGCCATGGGATATTGCCATCATGGAAAGCACCCAAGATGCTGGCCTTGTCAACACGAAAAGATCCATCTCAGCAAGGATGTAATTGTACACACACTCAAAAGAGGAGGTGATTGAGCCCAGATTCGAAAGGAGAAAAAGAAGAAGCCAACAAGGAAGGTTCTCAAGATATATGACCTAGGAGAAGATATCCTAGCTCTCATTCACCATGCAACTCGCCAAGGATGGATAGATGATGCTATCAACTTCATGGAAGCCCTGGACCCCACTGGAAAAAGAGGAATCAATTACCTTCGAGACCCCTCTACCAGAGCAAGATGGCCACACCTAGACATCAGAGGTTGGAAATCTAATGCCACAGGAGCCTCAGCCCATGGACAGCCTATACTTGGCAAGAACATTGCACAGTTTACCCTGCTTCATCCCAATGCAATTCCACTGAAAAAGGCACACCAAGAAGACATTGGCTATGATCTCAGCAGTCTTTATGATACCACTATGGGCCCTGAAAGTACAAAGCTCATCAGAACCAGTATTGCCATGCAACCACCAAAAGGAACTTACATCCAGTTGACCTCAAGATCTGGACTAGCCCTTGAAGGACTCTCCACTGAAGGAGGAACCATTGATCCAGGATATACAGGCGAAATCAAGGTCTCCTAAGAAATGAAAGTGGTGAATGGATTCGAATCAACAAAGGAGACAAAGTCACTCAAGCAGTCTTCCTCGAATACAAGATTCCTCAGCTGTAAGAAGTGCCCAAGCTCACCCAAGGAACCAGACAAAACAAGGGATTTGGAAGCTCAGACAAGAAGGAAGTACATCTCCTTCAGGTCAGCTGATTCAAAGCAAATGCTCCTCAGCAAGTTTCCGCCAACTAGTAAAGCTTCACAAGAACCTCATCCTTGAGCCAGGAAAGCAAACCACTATTGAAATCTTTGCACCACCAGACCCCAGGAACATTTTCTTCGAACCCAATGAAGAAATCCAAAATCTGTTCATAGAAGGATATACCTTTCCTGACAAGATGAATCCAGTACACTCCCAAGAAACCAACACAAGCTGGGATAATATCATCCTGCCAAAAGGAACCATCATTGGACACCTTGTGCCTTATCTCAACCGAACACACAGAGAAGTTTATGAATTAAACTTACAGGGAAATGGCAATAGGTCACAGAAGAAAGGAAAGGCCCCTCTGCAACCCAGGAGAAAGTGAAGCCTTCCACACACATTGGAGAAGAATTGACCCCTCAGCAACCACAACAATTGACCAAACTCCTTCATAAATATCAGGACATCTTCACTACAGACTATGGCAACCTGCCATACAACCCATTGTACCACTACATTATAAATACAGGAAATGCAACACCCATCCGACAGAAACCATACAGGATACCCCACCACTTGAAGACATTCGAAAAAGAACACATACAGGAACTCTTAGACAATGAAGTCATCCGACCCTCTACCAGCCCTTGGGCCAGCCCTATACTTATTGTACCAAAGAAAGGAGGATGGAGACTTATTGTAGACTTCAGGAAACTCAATACAGTAACTGAGAAAGATGCATACCCCTTGCCCTGAATTGATGATCTTCTGGACCAGCTACAAAATGCAAGATACTTCAGCAGCATGGATCTATTCGCAGGATTCCATGAGATACCAATAGACCCCAAAGACATTCAAAAGACTGCTTTCCTTGCCCTAGGGAAACTGTTTGAGTACCTCTGAATATCTTTTGGACTCTGCAATGCACCCCTGA
Source organism: Jimgerdemannia lactiflua (assembly GCA_003951145.1). Classification (NCBI taxonomy): domain Eukaryota; kingdom Fungi; phylum Mucoromycota; class Endogonomycetes; order Endogonales; family Endogonaceae; genus Jimgerdemannia; species Jimgerdemannia lactiflua. The sequence goes on along the minus strand of RQIL01044913.1, from coordinate 4,670 downwards.
CCTTCCAGCAAATGATGAACTTAGTATATGCCCCTCTTATCCACTACTGTCTGATTGTTTATGTGGATGATTCCAACATCTACTCAGCAAATTTCGAAGGCCACCTGCAAGACCTTGAAGAGATTTTTAAACTCACCCAATAAAACCACCTGAGACTCAATCAAAAAAGTGCTACTTTGGCAAACAGAAGCTTGAATTCCTTGGATTCATAGTATCTAAAGATGGAACACATGCAGACCCCAAGAAGATCGAAAAAGTCAACAACTTTCCTGTTCCCAAGACCTCAAAGGAAGCCCTGTCCTTCCTGATGCTTACATCCTACTACAGAAGATTTATCAAGGGATTTGCCAAAATCTCTGCCCCAATCCAAACCTTGCTGAAGAAAGGAGTACCATTCCAATGGAAAGAACCACAAGAAGAAGCCTTCCGAAAACTACAACACTGCTTGACCTCAGCACCAATCCTAGTCTGACCAGATCTATAGAAACCTTTCATTCTGTACACTGATACATCCAAGAATGGCCTCAGAGCAATCCTTGTAAAAGAAGGACCTGAATAACAGTACCATGTGATAGCTTATACAAGCAGAGCCACCAACAAACAGCAGACCAACTATGGGAGCACCAAATTGGAATGCCTTGCAGTCATATGGGTGGTCACCTTATTCAAATATTACCTCATTGGAAGAAAGTTCACTCTGATCACAGACCATGCAGCCCTCAAATGGTTATTGCACTGAAAAGACCCCATGGGAATCCTTACCCGATGGATCCTTATCCTCCAAAATTATGAAATCAACATCATCCACAAAGCAGGAAGAACTCACAACAATGTTGATGTTCTTTCCTATATGACCCAATGAACCAAAGAAAGGGTGTACCTCAGAACTGCACTCTCAAAGAAGTTTCCATGACCATCAAGAAGCAAGAAGACCTCATCCAACAGGAATACCAGAAAGCCCACCAATGACAGACAAATACAGATGACAAGATTCAAAAAGATTATCAACATTGGCCCCACCTCAGAACACAAGTCCGAGACAGCATCCAGAAATGTGACACCTGCCAGAAGTATTAAGGAAAGAAGAACTATCAAGCCCCTCTTCAACCAATTCCCCCACCCACTCACATCTTCCAAAGGTGGGGAGTAGATGTAATTGGACCCCTGCCAGTAATACCAAAACAAAACAGATGCATCCTAGCATTTGTTGAACATCTGACCAAATGGCCCAAAGCATACCCCATGGAGATTGCAGATGCCCTGACCATTGTTTGACACCTTTATGACCTCTCCCACCAATATGGACCCCCTGGAGAACTCATCTCTGGCTGAGGAACTGAATTTATGAACAACATAATCTCAAGTTATGTACAAATTCACAAGATCTATCTGAAGAGAACTACTTCCTATTACCCTCAAACCAATGGGATGACTGAGAATGAACCAGACCATCAAGAAAGAACTTGCCAAGATTAATCCTACCAATTGGAATCTCTGCTTACCCAAAATCCTGTGGGAAATCCGAAACACCCCTGCTGCCTCAACCAAACAAAAGCCCTTCAAAATGATATTTGCTAAGAAGACCAGAACTGCTGACTATGAGAACCTTGGAAAGCTTCTTGAAAAAGGAGATCAGCTGCGAAAAGATGACCAAAAATAGATTATCAAGGCCCAGGAAAGACAAAAGAAGTATTATGACTAGAAGCAGAAGGATCAGAAGATCAAGATTGAAGATCAAGTCCTAGTGTAGAGAAGCATGATTGAAACAAACTTTGCCACCAAACTAAAACTGAAATGGGAAGGACCATATCTTGTACACAATATCAGAGAAACCAGCATCTATATAAAAAGCATGAATGGACAAATCTTGAGAACCCCAGTTCACATCAATTGGCTCAAGATATACCTGCACAAATCATGATTGATCAGAGAATCCAAGCTCTTATTCTCAGTTCCTTTCAAGCCCTTCCAATCCCCTTGCTCCAATTCCACCAATCTGAAGGAACTTTGATCCAGCAGATCCAGAAGCATCAAGAAAACCTTGCTATTGCCCAAAGGTTGCTTCAGATCTACCAGCTACAGGCCTTCTACAATATTGGACAACTGTTACAAAATTAGCCATATATAAGAAGTGCAGCAGAAGTTATCATCCAAGAAGCTAGGGCTGCCAAATGAATCTATACCCTGTTCAAATGAAATGTTGGAGCACTGGTGCAGGCCCATTTCTACCTCAATAACATCTAACAAATGAATGAGATCACCTTCCAGAGCACTCTTCAACAAGTGGACATCCTACCTGAAGAACTAAAAGAAGACCTTGAATTGGAATGGAGTGACCCAGATACAGAAGAATATGATGGTGCAGGCATAAATGCTGAAGATGCTTATGCCTACTGGAATGATGACTAAAGGATAGTCTGGGACAGACCACTCTTTAGTGGGGGCTGATGTGACAAACTACAAAAATGTAGCTACCATATAACTCAGCCAGATGACATGAACAAGATGACATGAATACTTAGCATAGCATAGTAACTAGCCCAGCAACCATTGCTGTGGAAAACTGTATAAATAACTCAGATAGTTAAAAGTAGGAAATACTCCTTACAGTGACTGTAACCCCTTACAGTGACTGTAATCCCTTACAGTGACTGTAACCCCTTACAGTGACCATAACCCCATAAATAGCACCCTATAATTAGCCAGATAGCAACCAAGGTCGCAACCACAATGTATAAAATACCCCAGAGACAAGAGTGAATAAACCTCAGTTCCAAAGGTTCAAAAAGCAAAAGCCAATTGTCTGGTACACTTAGGAGGAGAAACCTGCCAATGAGCCACTGCCAAGAAAATGTGAGCATTGTTCATTTCCACTTCAGCCCACTTTCCGATACAAAGAAGTTTTTGGTTTGCTTGCCAGATAAGCCTGAAGAGAAGTTCGCCATTTCCCAGTTTTGCCACCAAGTTCAAGTGAAGAACTTTGCCACCTTTCCAGTTTAAGTCTGCCTCTCAAAAGCCAGTCTATAGACAAAACTTCGCAGTGAATCTTTGTGCAAACGAAGCCAGTCTTTGACATAACTTTGCCAGGCCGCCATTTTCAAGAGAAGTCCGCTATATTTCTATCTGCTGATCCACCGCTTAAGGAATAAACTGCCATTTGTCCACCAATCTGCCGCATTCTGCTGATCTGCATCATTCTACATTTTGTCTGCTGACTCACCGCATTCTGCCGATCGACTGCATCGTTCGACCACATCATTCATCCGCATCATTCAAGCCCACGCCACTCAATCCACCTTGACTGCTCAATCTGCACCGATCAACCTGATTGCCCATCACGCAATCAGAACCCGCACTGTTAAGGAAACCCATCTGATCGGATTCCCAGAGAGCCTGCTCGTTTAAGAAAATCTGCCAAATTCACCATACATAAGACCACCCGGGTCACACAAATTATCCACCATCGCCCAAAGAAGGAAATCCGCTTGCACAAAGGACTGCTAACCCAAGAACACCACCAAATTAGGAAATTACATGCAGAAAGTCTCCAGCTGTTGAATATTATACCACTAGACACCTACATAGAAGGAACCTATACCTATTATCTGAACATTTTGTTGCTTTTTGACAAAGTAACTGGGGGCTCAAGCCAATCTACACAGCTGCCCAACCTTGTAATTTGCCTCTATTGAGCCAGGCATGTTACAGTACTTATATTTTGTATATATATTTGTATTTCATTGGAAAGTAAATACTTTTAGTTTTTTGTTTACTAATTTTTCTTTTCTCTCTATCTTCATAGGTCCATTCATCCCTCCAACCCTCAAAACAAGTCTGGATTTCTTATATAATTGAAGTGAAGAGTCAGCCCAAGAAACTTAAACCCATCTTTCTTTTCATTAAGAATAGGGTAAAAATTGGTGAGCATAGTAATCTTTAATATGGTATTATATACTATTATCTCACTGATCTTAAAGTATATATAGTAATCTTCAATATGATATTGCAAGGTTCAAATAACATTGTGGATCTGCTTTTATACAAATGAATATATGAATACATATACATACTAACTATCTTACTAGTTTAAGATAAGAACAGTTGCTATTCCTAAGATATAACAGATGTGAGTTCAAATCTTATATGAGATTACTTTGTATACAATATATGTAATAACTCTGACCATTCTCTCTTTCTGCCTTTTTATATTTTTAATACATATTTTTACATAGTTTTCTCCCAAAGCACCTCTTTTCAACTTCCTTATAAGGATTCTACTTGAGTTCCATAGTAACAAAGATCTGTATATATTCATTTAGTTATTATATATATAAACTTATCATATAGGACTTCAGTATAATAGTATGGTAAGCTACAGTGAGAGTATTATTATCAAATATGAGCTATATAATGTATATGATTAGAATATACTTAGAGTATATTAGATATAAATAGATGGCAAAGAAAAGAAAACTTTAATGATTAAAATTGTTATTATTTTTACTCTTATAGATCAGCAATGCCCCCCTGCTAAGCTCTCACCTTTTATTGACTACAATGAGCTCAGAATTGAAGGTATACTCTCTTCTTACTACTATTCTATCTCATAACTATCAGATTTAAAACATTGTAAAAATGAGTCTCATTTTCTTATAATATATATATTCCCA
>RQIL01044902.1:0-14380 GCA_003951145.1 Jimgerdemannia lactiflua | reverse complement strand
TCGGCTCGCAAATCTCAAAAAGGTCAGTTTCCTTTGTCATAATCTTCCAGACCCGGCTGTGAAGATTTCGCGGCGTCATACTTGCATTGACTTCGGTTTCTGTGGGAAGCGTTTTGGGGTGAAAACGTGCGACTGCCAGTAGGCCAGATCTACAGCGGCTTCGGTCTCTGTGGGGAACGTTTCGTAAATTAGTCTGCGTTTCGTAGGCAATTAATCTGCGAGTGTGCGGCCATGCCACGCCTGGAACCTGCAGCTTACTTCGGTCACTGTGGGGGGTGGTATGCGGACAACGTGATTCACATAGTGGGCCACACCTGCAGTTACTTCGGTTCTGTGGGGAGAATGAAAGAGTGCGCGGCGCTATGTTCTATTGACTCAGTGGCGAATAATACTGACCGGCTCTACCTTTTTACACTCAAACTTTTACAGTGAAATCTGTTCGCAAATCTCAAAAAGGTCAGTTTCCTTTAAGATTTCGCGGCGTCATACTTGCATTGACTTCGGTTTCTGTGGGAAGCGTTTTGGGGTGAAAACGCGCGACTGCCAGTAGGCCAGATCTACAGCGGCTTCGGTCTCTGTGGGGAACATTTCGTAGATTAGTCTGCGTTTCGTAGGCAATTAATCTGCGAGCGTGTGGCCATGCCACGCCTGGAACCTGCGGCTTACTTCGGTCACTGTGGGGGGTGGTATGCGGACAACGTGATTCACATAGTGGGCCACACCTGCAGTTACTTCGGTTCTGTGGGGAGCATGAAAGAGTGCGCGGCGCTATGTTCTATTGACTCAGTGGTGAATAATACTGACCGGCTCTACCTTTTTATACTCAAACTTTTACAGTGAAATCTGCTCGCAAATCTCAAAAAGGTCAGTTCTGCTCGCGAATCTCAAAAGGTCAGTTTCCTTTGTCATAATCTTCCAGACTCGGCTGTGAAGATTTCGCGTCGTCATAGTTGCATTGACTTCGGTTTCTGTGGGAAGCGTTTTGGGGTGAAAACGCGCGACTGCCAGTAGGCCAGATCTACAGCGGCTTCGGTCTCTGTGGGGAACATTTCGTAGATTAGTCTGCGTTTCGTAGGCAATTAATCTGCGAGCGTGTGGCCATGCCAGCCTGGAACCTGCAGGTTACTTCGGTCACTGTGGGGGGTGGTATGCGGACAACGTGATTCACATAGTGGGCCACACCTGCAGTTACTTCGGTTCTGTGGGGGGCGTGAAAGAGCGCGCGGCGCTATGTTTTATTGACTCAGTGGTGAATAATACTGACCGGCTCTACCTTTCTACACTCAAATTTCTACAGTGAAAATCACCGGCCCTGGCCAGTAACAGAGTTCACATTGATGGCGTTGCTCGCAAATCTCAAAAAAGTCAGTTTCCTTTGTCATAATCTTCTAGTCCCGGCTGTGAAGATTTTGCGCCGTCATACATGCATTGACTTCGGTTTCTGTGGGAAGCGTTTTGGGGTGCCATGCCACGCCTGGAACTGGAACCTGCAGTTTACTTCGGTTGCTGTAGGGGGTGGTTCGCGGACAACGTGATTCACATAATGGATCACACCTGCAGCTACTTCGGTTCTATGGGGAGCGTTGAAAGAGCGCGCGGCCTTATGTTCTATTGACTCAGTAGGTGTATAGTACTGACCGGCTCTAATTACCTTTCCACAGCGAAATTTCTACAGCGACCTGGCCAGTAACAGAAAGAATGATTCACGCCGATGAACAACACGGGTCGTAAAGTCAAAAAGGTCAGTTTCCTTTGTTATAATCTTCCAGTACCGGCTTCGAGGATTTCGCGGCAGTCACACCTGCATTGACTTCGGTTTGTGTGGGAAAACGTTTTGGGGTGCGAACGCGCGACTGCTAGGGCCAGATCTACAGTGATTACGGTCTCCTTGGGGTATATACGTTTCGTAGTCAAGTAGTCGTAGGCAATTAGTCTGCGAGCGTGCGGTACCACGCCTGCAACCTGCAGTTACTACGGTCGTGGTATGCGGATAATGTGATTCACTTAGTGGGCCACACCTGCAGTAACTTCAGTGCTGTGGGGAGCGTGAGTGAAAGCACGCGGTTCTGCGAGCGTGCGGCCGTACCCGAAGTGGTGAGATTGCTCTTGGCCGACTCCAGGGCGGACGCCAACGCCAAGAACAAGAATTGATGGACCCCTCTTCACTTCGCTGCGCAGAAAGGGTATGTCGATATAGTGAGGTTGCTTCTGGCAGACACCAAGGCGGACGCCAACTCCAAGACCGATAATTGATGGACGCCACTTCACTTTGCTGCGGAGAAGGGGCATGCCGACATTGTAAAGTTGCTCTTGACCGGCTCTATGCCGGACGCCAATGCCAGCGATAACTTGTTATGGATGCCGCTTCACCAAGCTGCGCGGAACGGCCACATCGATATTGTGATGTTGTTCATGGCCGACTCCAAGGCGGACGTCAACGCCAAGACCATCAAAGGATTGAAACCACTTCACTTAGCTACGCTGAACGGGCACGTCGATATTTTGAGGTTGTTCTTGGCCGACTCCAGGACGGACGTCAACGCCAAGACAAAGGTAGGGACGACGCCCCTTCACTATGCTGTGAACAAGGGGCACGTCGATGCTCTTGGCCGATTCAAAAGTGGACCCTAACGTGAAGACCACCAAACGATTGACGCCACTTCACTTGACTACGCTGAACGGGCACGTCGATATTGTGAGGTTGCTCTTGGCCGAATCCAAGACGGACGTCAACGCCAAGACAAATGTAGGAGAGACGGCCCTTTATTGTGCTGCAGACAAGGGGCACGTCGATATTGTGCGGCTATTCTTGGCTGAATCCAAGGCGGACGCTAACGTCAAGACCAAAGGATTGGCACCACTTCGCATGGCTAAGCTGAACGGGCACGTCGAAATTGTGAGGTTACTCGAGGGCGGGTCTACTGAAAAATTATATTTGTTATAATATCATCATTATTCTTGATAATAAAATAATTTACTTGTTTAATAGTATATTAAGGAATTCTCCAATTTTATGTTAATAATAAATAAGGTTCTCCTTATGATGATGAATATTGGTTATTTTTGTAGGGTATCGATATTTAAGAAAATCTGAGTGTGACTCAATCACAAGATAAAATAAGGGCTTCCTCCGAGTGCAAATATATCAATCCTTCCTGTGTCCATCATGGCGACGAAGGTCGCACACCTCGAAACTCGCTTAAACATAAACTACAATCAGCCGCTCGCAATAGCCGAATGTAGACCCCAATGGCTTCAATGATATCCTTCTCAAATAAAAAGTTTCATATAAATTGGTGATCTCCAAACAGCCTTCGACTGCTTTTTTCATGACGAGAAAGAGAGGGCTTTGATGACTTCACTAATACCGAGTTCGCCGCCAACATGTAAGAGGGTGGACAGCATACTGGAATCCATCCAATCAAATATGAAGCAACGTTATATCCTGAGCTCGCATTATTCCTCAAAGTCGCCCTTGCATGTTCACGTGGTGTTCTCTCTTGGTCTCTTTCGGCGTTTTAGGGTGAACCCAATCTTCAGCATGCTCTCCAAGAATATGTGGAATGGATTTTATTGTCCAGCTACTGAAAACCAAGAAGGGAAGGGATGCAATCATCATCTTCCTAGATCACCTCAGCAAGCAAGCCCATTTTCCCACAACTACCACCATGATAATAGCCCTAGAAACAGTACAACTTTTTATTGAGAGTGTGTTCCATCTTCATGGGTTACCATCAGTTATTAAAGAAACTTATATTGTGATGAGCCAAGAAAATGTAACACCTAAATTATGACTTAGCCAGATGACGCGAACATTAGCATAGCATAGTAATCAGCACAGCAACCATTGCTGTGGAAAACTATATAAATAACCCAGATAGCCAAATTAGGAAAAGACTAGTGGTCCAGTGGACCCCCAAGGTCTGGTGGACCCCCAAGGTTCAAGCCCACCATAAATAGCACTTTATAAATAGCCAGATAGTAATCAGATAGCAACCACAATGTATAAAATACCCTAGAGACAAGAGTGAATAAACCTCAGTCTGAATAGCAAAGCAAAAGTCAATTGTCTGGTATACTTAGGAGAAATGTCTGCTAAAAGCTACTTGATCTTAAAGATTGGATTGCAACACTTAGGAGATATACCTGCCAATAAGTCACTGCCAAGAAGTTGTGAGCTTGCCTTCCACTCCAGTCCACTTTCTGATATAAAGAAGTTCTTGGTTCGCTTGCCAGATAAGCCTGAAGAAAGTCTGCCATTTTTAAGAGATCTGCTACTTAAGGAATAAGCTGCCATTTTTGAGTTCATTGTTAAGAAATCTGCATTCTAGTTCACTATGTTCTTACTTGCCAATCCATCATGTACCACCTGATCTGCATCGTTCTATGTTTTTGTCCACCAATCCACCATGTACTGCCTGATCTGCATTTATTTAAGTAACCTGCATTGTTTAAAGAATCCGCATTCAAGTCTGCCACCAGGAAAGACTGCCATTTTCGAGATATCCACCGCATCATTCAAAGACTGCACCTGAGAAACCTGCTGCTTTTAGTCCATTCAACTGAATAAGTAACCCATTTGCCCATCAGGTGAGCAACCTGCATCCAGAGCCCGCACTCTTAAGGAAACTGATTGTCTGATTCTCAGAGAGCCCACACTTTTAAGGAAATCTGCCAAATTGGAGAAATCCAACCACCTGGGTTACACGAAATTGCCCACTAATCATCACTCAAGAAGGAAACCCACTCATAGGAGACTGTCATATAAATTGCCTGCCAATCTAAGAATGCTGCCAAATTAGAAAATCACTTACAGAAAGTCTCCAGCTGTTGAATATTATACCACTAAAGACCAATACAGGAAGAACCTATACATATTATCTGAACATTTTGTTGCTTTTTAACAAAGTAACTGGGGGCTCAAACCAATCTATACAGCTGCTCAATCTTGTAATTTACCTCTATTGAGCCAGGCACATTACATTTGGGGGCTCAATTGGGAATATTCTCAAAAGAATTAGTGTGACTTTTCAGCTCACAGAACCTAACCTTCAACCTAGAGACCAGCACTACTGCAACCTTTGATACAGTAATAATTTCAGCTACCACAAGAGAATAAATTCCAGTACTACAAAGCATTTGGATAGGAAGAGACATAATTATCTCTAGAATTGGATACCACTCAGCATCAGAAGGATCTGATATTGCAGAAGCCAGTACTGTACAAAATCCTTCATTAGTAGATATATCAACTAGAGATTTTGACAAGCCCACATCAGATGAAGTAGACAATACCAATTAAGACTTTGACAACATTGTCCAAGACCTCAACAATCATCTTGAAAGATTCCCCCAAGAGTCTTCTCTGATTTACCCAGACCAGTAACCCTGATCCCAAGAGTTCAACCCATAAGACTCCCCAGAATAGTACTAAGAAGAGCACCATCTCTAAGATCTTTGGCACCTTCAAGCACATATCCATCAACAGCCAACAACTCAGAATCAGATTCAGAAATCAAAACAGAATCAGAGAACAGTGAGAACAAAATGAGCACAACACTACCTAGTGCTCTCAACAAATCAAATTGAATCAAATTAGACCTAAATTCGATTTAATTCAAAAACTTCGAATTGAATTGAGGCCCAATTCGATTTGAATCAATTCGAATTGAGGTCCAATTTGATTCGAGGTCCAATTCGAACTCTATTTTTAGAAATTTAATACCTTGATGAATACATATTCAAATTCAATAATCTTTAGCTTATTAGATTCCTCTTATATAGGAGAATCAAACAAGCTAAAGATCATTAAATTTGGATGTATATTCTTCATCTAGTTGTTACATTTCTAAAAATAGGTTTTGAATCAGACCTCAATTTGATTCAAATGACCCTCAATTTGATTTGATTTGAATTGATTTGATTTATTTGGGAGCACTAATACTACCTATATTTGCAGGATACCCAGAGGAAGATCCAAGAGAATTCATAGATGCAATCAAAGGAATAGCAGCCCTGAAAGACTTGTCAACCCAAAGATGAATCAATGTCTTCAAGGCACACCTGAGAGAACCAGCTAAAGATATCTTCACTAGAACTGCAAGTGATATCAACATAGACCTAGGAGATGTCATGGAGAATGCAAGAACTGAAGAAGAATAATATGAGGCTATGCAATACTGGATCATTGAAAAGTATGCAGGAAATAAAACCCATTATAAAGTCCAAGAATTCATTATAAGAATGAAGATGAACCTTGGAGAATCCCCAAGAGCATTCTTCACCAGAATCTAGAAGAGAATGCATGCTGCCAGATTCAATACTGTCAATTAAGACATTATTAGTCTAATGATCTTCATGAATGGAATCCCACTCAATATTGCTCAACATGTCCAAACCTTGGACATCAGGAAGCCTAAGGAGCAAGTAAATGCAGCCCAAGGATACTTTTATATCAAGCAAGGAACCACCTGGACTGACAATCAGAAAGAAGACAAGAAGGACCTCTTGGTCAAGACTCTGTAAGGAATTCTTCAAGGAGAAACAAGAGGAGAAAAATCTACCAAAGAATGGAAGAAGGATAAGAATGAGATTCAAGATCTCAACTTGAAAGTAGACAGACTGGTTGGACAGATTGAAAGGCTCACTATATACAAAAATTGCAATTTCCAGTCAAGCTATCTATGAGAAAATTGGAACTATTAGCCAAGGTACCCTCTACATGAAAATTGAGATTACCAGAAGAATTACTCATCCTCTGATAGTCGAAACTATCCTCAAAGAGATAGGGCACAAGTCCAATACTACAAGTGTGGACAGCAAGGACACTATGCTCTGAATATAACAACCAAGGCAGCTCAAGGAATTCTGAACTACTAAACCAAAAGGATACCCACAATAAGAAAACAGAAGCTCACCCAGTAGAAGACTATGAGCAGAGTGACAGTAAGGAACACAGTGACCTAGTCTTGTACCCAACCAAGGCTGAATATGGAGAAACAGTCTACTCAGTAGAAAAAAGAAAGAGAGCAGTAGGCTGCCTCTGAGCAATAGGAAAGCCACCCAAAAGAGCAAGCAGAAGAATCATTCAAGATGAAGATAAAGAAGATCAGATTGATATACCTCCCTATTCTCCTTCACTTTTCATCTCTAGAGCTACTGTTAATGGAGAAGACTTCTTTCCAGAATCTGCTGATAAAGAGATGGAAAAAGAATCAGAATTGAAAACCAAGACTCCAAAGTCCAAGAAGAAATACACCCCAAAGACCATGCCCTGGAACATCTATAAAGAAGATCCAAGAAGCCAAGATAGAAGTCCCACTCTTGTAGTTCCTACAACTAACATCTACTGGAGTAAGGAATAAGTTGCTGCAAACCACCAGATCATATATAGGAAGAGTTTCTATTACACAAGAAGAACCAGCAACCCCAATAGTATAAGCTGCTGAAAGACATATCAGCACCTACTTGTTTGGAGAAATAAGAGGCCAGAAGGTGAAAATCCTCATTGATACAGGAGTAGCTATATATTTCATTGCTAAGAAATTTCTGGACAGCATTCAATGGTCTATTGATGGACTCTCTAGCCTCAGCATCATAGTAGTAGATAGAGCCCAAACTCAACCCCTGAGAGAGGTTCAAAACATTACCATCACTCTTGGACACATCCAGTTTGCTATCTCCAAGATAGTTGTGACTGTAGCTGTTACCTATGATATGATCCTTGACACCAATTGGATGAAGGAGATGAATGCAGATGTCAACATTGGTCAACAAGTACTCAAATTTAACTATAGAGAAAAGAAGTACTGAGTCAAGGTCACTAATTTTGAGCTATCAAAGAAAACAAAGAAGGTGACCATTCAAGAAGAATATGCTAGTAGTGAAGAATCCACTACAGAGGAGAAAGAAGAAGAGGATTCTAAAAATGACAATGACTCTAAACTGAGGCCCCAAATCAATATGGTAGAAGACAGACTGGAAGATAATGTATAAGTATAAGATACTATCCCCATTACAATTAGAGCCATTGATGGAGAAGCCAAAAGATGTACCAAATGCCTCCAAAGACAGAAATGTGAGGAACATTCATCCAGACATGTGGGAATTCAAAAGAGTCCTGGTATTATATGCCCTGAATGCAGAAGAAGGAAGAAAATATGTCTTCATAATATTTAGCTGAAAAGTCATACACAAGTCATGCCCAATCCTGAAATTGAAGTAGCAGAAGTACAAGCAATTTGGGACCAACCACTAGAGGAAGAAGATGATGGCATTTCTGAAAATAAAGAGATCTCTGCAATTGTTTCATAGGATGATCCAAATTGGGTACTACAAGAAGAAGATGACAATATCCTCTGAAGTGAAGAAGAAGCCGGACCCAGCTTACAGCCAGTCATCCCAAGGCCTGAAACCTATCAAGAAAGAGTCTTCCAAATGGGCAGATGCCCTCACCAAGTCGTTTTCCACTCACCAAGAGACTACTGCTATCAATACCATATATTGGACCAGTAAGCTAAACAGTCCTTTGAATCAAAATCCCCAAAAATCATTGCAGAAGGAACCTCATTCCAAGAATTCATCACCACACTTGCAAAGAGAAGAAATGGAGTAGGATTCTTCACTCAAACTGAAGTAAAGCCTCCCTCTACTCTCCCACCCAAGTATGATATAAATAGATACAGATTTTTGAAGCTAGGAGAAATTGAAGAAAGGAAGAAGTACTTTCAAGCCATAGGATATTGTCATCATGAGAAGCATCTCAGATGCTGGCCTTGTCAATATGAAAAGATCTATCTCAGCAAGGATGTAATTGTACACACACTTAAGAGAGGAGATGACTGAGCCCAAATTCAAAAAGAGATCCACAAGAAAGATCCTCAAGATATATGACCTAGGGGAAGATATTCTGGCTCTCATTCACCATTCAACTTACCAAGAATGGATAGATGATGCCATCAATTTCATAGAAGCCCTGGACTCCACTGAAAAAAGAGGAATCAATTACCTTTGAGACCCCTCCACTAGAGCAAGATGGCCACACCTAGACATCAGAGGTTGGAGGTCCAAAGCCACAGGAGCCTCAGCCCATGGATAGCCTACACTTGGCAAGAATATTGCACAGTTCACTCTGCTTCACCCCAATGCAATTCCACCCAAGAAGGCATACCATGAAGATGTTGGCTATGATATCAGCAGTCTTTATGATGCTGTTATGGGCCCCAAAGGTACAAAGCTCATCAGAACCAGTATTGTTATACAACTATCAAAAGAAACTTACATCCAGTTGACCTCAAGGTCTGGACTAGCCCTTGAAGAACTCTCTACTGAAGGAGGAACTATTGACTCAGGATACTTAGGCAAAATCAAGGTTATCTTAAGAAATAGAAGTGGTGAATAGATTCAAATCAACAAAGGAGACAAAATCACACAAGCAGTCTTCCTCAAATATAAGACTCCTCAGCTATAAGAAGTGCCCAAGCTCACTCAAGGTACCAGACAAATCAAAGAATTTGGAAGCTCAGACAAGAAGGAAGTATACCTCCTTCAGGTCAGCCAATTCAAAGCTAATGCTCCTTAGCAAGTTTTCTGCCAGCCAGTAAAGCTTCACAAGAACCTCATTCTTGAGCCAGGAGAGCAAACCACAATCGAAATCTTTGCACCACCAGACCCCAGGAACCTCTTCTTTGAACCCAATGAAGAATCTAAAACCTATACATAGAAGGATACACATTCTCTGACAAGATGAATCCAGTACACTCCCAAGCAATCAACACAAGCTGGGAAAATATCATCCTGTCAAAAAGAACCATCATTGGACACCTGGTATTCTATCTCAACTGAATACATAGAGAAGTTTATGAATTAAACTTACAGGGAAATAGCAAAAGATCACAGAAGAAAGAAAAGGCCCTTCTGCGACCCAGGAGAAAGTGAAGCCTTCCACAACATTGGAGAAGAATTGATACTTCAGCAATAACAACAATTGGCCAAACTCCTTCATAAATATTAGAACATCTTCACCACAGACTATGGCAACCTGCCATACAACCCATCATACCACCACAGTATAAATATAGGAAATGCAACACCATCTGACAGAAACCATACAGGATACCCCACCACTTGAAAACATTTGAGAAAGAACACATATAGGAACTCTTAGACAATAGAGTCATCCGACCCTCTACCAGCCCTTGGGTCAGCCCTATACTTATAGTACTAAAGAAAGGAGGATGGAGGCTTATTGTAGACTTCAGGAAACTCAATACAGTAACTGAAAAAGATGAATACCCCTTGCCCTGAATTGATGACCTTCTGGACCAGCTACAAAATACAAGATACTTCAGCAGTATAGATCTATTAGCAGGATTCCATAAGATATCAATGGACCCCAAAGACATTCAAAGACAGCTTTTCTTGGTCTAGAAAAATTGTTTGAATACCTCCAAATGCCCTTTGGACTCTGCAATGTACCCCCAACCTTTTAGCAAATGATGAACTCAGTGTATGCCCCTCTCATCTACTACTGTCTGATTGTTTATGTAGATGATTCCAATATCTACTCAGCAAATTTTGAAGACCACCTGTAAGACCTTGAAGAGTTTTTCAAACTCACCCAACAAAACCACCTGAGACTCAACTCAAAGAAGTACTACTTTGATAAACAGAAACTCAAATTCCTTGAATTCATAGTTTCTAAGGATGGAATATATGCAGACTCTAAGAAGATAGAAAAAGTCAATAACTTCTCTATCCCCAAGACTCCAAAGGAAGCTCTATCCTTTCTGATACTTGCATCTTACTACAGAAGATTATTAGGGGATTTGCTGAAATCTCTGTCTCAATCCAAACCTTGCTAAAGAAAGAAGTACTATTCTAATAGAAAGAACCACAAAAAGAAGCCTTCTGAAATCTACAATACTGCCTGACTTCAGCACCAATCCTAGTCTGACCAGATCTATAGAAATCTTTTATTCTGTATACTGATATATCCAAGAATGGTCTCAGAGCAATCCTTGTACAAGAAGGATCTAACAAACAGCACTATGTGATAGCTTATACAAGCAGAGCCACCAATAAGCAGCAGACCAACTATGAGAGCACCAAACTGGAATGCCTTGCAGTCATATGGGTAGTCACTCTGTTCAAACATTATCTCATTAGAAGAAAGTTCACCCTGATCATAGACCATACAGCTCTTAAATAGTTACTGTACTAAAAAGACCCTACTGGAATCCTTGCCCAATAGATCCTTATTCTTTAAGATTATAAAATCAACATCATCCACAAAGTGAGAAGAACTCACAACAATATTGATGTTCTTTTCCATATAACTCAATAAATGAAAGAAATGGTATACCTCAGAACTATATCCTTAAAGAAGTTCTCATGACCATCAAGGAGCAAGAAGATCTCATCTGATAAGAACACCAGAAAGCCCACTAAGGATAGACAAATATAGAAGATAAGATTCAAAAAGAATATCAATATTGGCCCTATCTCAGAACACAAGTCTGAGATATCATCCAGAAGTGTGACACCTGCCAGAAGTATTAAGGAAAGAAGAACTATCAAGCCCCTCTATAACTGATTCTCCCACCCACTCACATCTTCAAAAGATGGAGAGTAGATATAATTGAACTCCTGCCAGTAACACTAAGATGAAATAGATATATTCTAGTATTTGTTAAATATCTGATCAAATGATCTGAAGTATACTCCATGGAAATTGCAGATGCTCTGACCATTGTTAGACACCTGCATGACCTCAGTTACTGATATGGACCCCCTGAAGAACTTATCTCTAACTGAGAAACTGAATTTGTGAATAATATAATCTTAAGTTATACATGAATTCATAGGATTCACCTGAAAAGAACTATCTTCTATTACCCACAAACCAATAAAATGACTAAAAGAATGAACCAGACCATCAAGAAAGGACTTGCTAAGATTAATCCTACCAATTGAGATCTCTGCTTATCTGAAATCCTGTGGGAAATCTGAAATACCCCTGTTACCTCAACCAAACAAAAGCCCTTCGAAATGATATTTACTAAGAAAACCAGAACTGCTGACCATGAGAACTAGAAAGATTCTTGAAAAAAGAGATCAGCTATAAAAAGATGCCTGAAACCAGATTATTAAGGTCCAGAAAAGACAAAAGAAATACTATAACCAGAAGCAGAAGGATCAGAAGATCAAGATTGAAGATCAAGTTCTAGTTTAGAGAAGTATGATTAAAACAAACTTTGCTACTAAATTAGAACTAAAATGGGAAGGACCATATCTTGTCTACAATATCAGAGGAACTAGCATCTATATAAGAAGTATGAATAGATATATCTTGAGAACCCCAGTTTACATCAATTGCCTCAAGATATACCTGCACAAATCATGACTCAGAGGTTAGATCAATGCCTCCAGATTCTCATTCTCAGCTCCTTCCAAGCTCTGCCAATCCCCCTACCCCAGTTTCACCAACTTAAAGAAACTCCAATACAGCTGATTCAGAAGCATTAAGAGAACCTTACTATTGCCCAAAGACTACTACAGATCCACTATCTGCAGGCCTTTTATAATATCAGACAACTATTACAAGAACAGTCCCACATAGATAATCCAGCTAGTATAACCCACAAAGAAGCCAGGACTGCCAAACAAATCTTCATCCTATACAAATAAAATGTGGAAGTACTTATACAAGCCCAGTTTCATCTAAATGATATCCAGAAAATGAATAAAGGAACCTTTCAGAGTATCTTTCAACAAGTAGACTTCTTATTTCCCAAAGAATAAGAAGAAGATCCAGAATTAGGATGGAGTGACCCAGATACAGAAGAAGATAATGGTATAGATATAGATACAGAAGATGCTTATTGTTGAGATTATAGGTTACAACTCGATATAGCACACTCAATATAGATAATTTGTGGTGCAGTGGCATTGGGGTGACATCATCAATAATCATGTAAAAGCGCATAACATTGGGTAATCAATAAAACAGTACTCTTTTCTCTCCATCCTTCCTATTCCTCCTAAGTTCACAACAAAGGTTATGAGCCCTGGTTAGCAGATAATACACACCTCTTTAGTATACGCTACACTACAACATATGAAGATGTCAAACCCAGGAAGCCCAAGCTCAAGTACTGCAGCGCTAAGCCTGGCAAGTAACACAAGCGGAATGGGTACCGGCGTGGGTACCACAGTCCCTCCGGTGGCAGCTATGATGACAAGGAGGACAATTCCTGTCTTCGATGGTAAGGATTACGCCATATGGGCATACCATATGAGGAACCTCTTGGAGGAATGTGGTCTAGAGAACTATTGGAAGCCACAGGTACAAATAACGAGATACGACCCAGTGAAGGATCACAAGGCATTGAGGGAGATCATGTTCACTCTATCAAATGAGCAAATGAAACTTGTTATGAATGCTATGATGGCAAACGAAGCCTGGGAGACTCTATGTGATCACCATCAACAAGCATCTGCGTCCAACAGATTCCACCTGAAGGGACAATTATTTACTCTACAGATGAAGCCCAAGGAGAGCATTCAAGAATATGCCAACCACGTCAATGATCTGACAAATCAGATGAACTCACTTTCTATACTGGCGGACCTCATCAGAGAGGAAGACAAGGTCCTGGCTCTTATACGAGGCCTCCCAGATGCGTATAATGTGGTTGGGGGAGGAACAGCGCGGCTTTGTTGGAGGAAGATTGATCAGAGATGGAACAGCATGGGTGCATGGTATTATCGAAGGGGCAAGAGTTGCGGGGGTGGATGGAAGGTTGGTCTTCTTGGATCAGGAGAAGGCATATGACAGGGTACGCCATGTGTGGTTGGAAAAGGTCTTGGCAAGGATTGGAATCCCAGAGGGGTTAGGAAGAGCCATTATACGGATGCTGGAGGGAAGCAAGGCAGCAATAATGGTGAATGGCCATCAAGGAGTACCATTCTCATTAGGGAGAGGAGTGCCGCAAGGGGACCCACTGTCCCCTATCCTGTATGCGCTGTCGTTGGAACCGCTTCTGGACAGAATTAGGAGGCGGATTGGAGGGCTGTCAGTATTAGGAGTGACTTGGAAGGTGGGGGCATTTGCAGATGACATGGTGGTCGGTCTGGGCTCTGTGCAGGATGTGGGAGAGCTTAAGGAGACGGTAGGCTGGTACGAGAGGTGCTCAGGCCAGAAGCTGAACTGGCATAAGTGTGAAACAATGGTGCTTGGGAATGGAATAGTTGGAGGCGACATTATTGGAACAGTGGTACCTGCAGGAGAGGCAGTCCGATATTTGGGCATCTTCCTCTCAGTATATGGGTCAGTGCTGCCGAAAGCCTGGTGGGAGGGGAAGGTGCAAGCTTGGGGGGA
>RQIL01044891.1:0-14384 GCA_003951145.1 Jimgerdemannia lactiflua | reverse complement strand
ACTTTGTTTGCCGATACTCGGCGAATATGATGACACGTTTGTAATTGGCGTTGCCAAGCCATCTAAGCACGGTGAGTAATGCAACTGAAATGCCGTCATTTGGTTCTGCTCTGTGCACTTTTTTTCAACAATATTCTGATTTCCTCCCTAGGAATTTCCGTGGTATTCGAGTGGCAACTCCGAAGCATCCGTAGTGAACTGAAGAGCGGGACTTATGGCGTACAATATTACGACATTGTCGACATTCCTGGCACCAGCGACCACAAACTCGAAAGGGACAGTGTACAGCAGCAAATACTATTTGGTGGATTGGTTGTGTTCAGACGTAAAGCATGCGAAATTCTCCACGCTAGCTTTCCTAAATTCTGCATGGAGCACATCATACCGATGGTGACAGAAAAGAAATCGCCGTTCATTCTATGTTTGCATCATGCCGACACCGAGCCCATCGAACGGCCTACCACAAATGCCGAAAAGAATATGGTTCTGATGAAGAAAGCCATGAAGATTTTGCGATCTGGTTTGGAGAAGACACATTTTATAATTAGGACAGAACCTCCTTCTGGTGAGTTGTAGTCTCTTCCACTCTCCGAGCAACGATTGTTGGAGACAATGCAAACTCACAATACCCTCATTGTGTTGCTTATTTGAATACACAAACTGATAGATATTATCCACGGAAAAGAACGGTTCTTAAATGCTTTGCAAAGTGAGCGAAAATTTGATATAATATTGTGAACAAACGGAATGAATAGAAATCGTTCACTGACAAAGATGGTTTCCATTCACCAAATAAAAGTTGGCAATGAGAGCCAACCAGAAATGGAGGTAGATTTCGGCAACGTCAACACATATGGAAATTTTGTTGGACGTCAGCAAGAGCTCCAAAAATTGGAAGAACTATTGAGTGACAAGGATATTCAATATATCACCATTCGCGGTTTCGGCGGGATGGGCAAAACGGCATTGGCAATTCAAGCTGTCAAGAACCTCAACTCTGGCAGAGTTCTGGTGATATCCCTTGTTGGAAACCCAAACTCTGATTCAGTAATCTCCACCATCGCCGGATTTCTCAACATCGACATCGAAATGTCTCGAGATCCTAAGATTCGACAAAATACAGTAATGACCAAGTTAAAAAGTGGAGGGGCTATACTGTTTTATCTTGACAATGTGGAAGATCTCAAACATGCAACCGAACAAGGAGACCCAGCAACCAAAAAGGATGCGATAACTTTGATCAGATTTTTCCATCGGATACCAGACAACATCAAAATTCTTGCAACATCAAGAATTGCACTCGGCTGGCCTAATGAAGAATTTGTTGAGCTGTATGGCTTAGAACCACTTGACGGCATGCAGATCTTTCAGCAATGGGCTTCTCAACGTTTAAATGACATCAACAATGACAATGCAATGAATATTAGTTGCCTTGCAGGCGGTCATCCATTATCGATTCGTCTTCTTGGAGGTATCTTCAACAACTGCATGGAGCATGTCGACCAATTCATCAGCAACTTCAGCGACCGGCTACGGAATGCAACAGATATTTTTGAAGATCGTTACGATTCGGTCGATACCTGTATCCAATATAGCTTTGATTACCTAGATGATAGTCTTAAATCATTGCTTGGCCAGTTGCGGCTATTTGAGGTTCCCTTCTCAGCAACTCTCACGAAGAAGGCTCTGGGTAATAACACTCTATTGGCGTCGTCTGCGGAGAACAATTTACACAAACTTTGGCAACAGAGCTGGCTGAATGAACTCAAGTTCGATTCAAGTCTCGGTGACTGGCGTCCTAGGTTTATGGAGAAAGATACAAGGTTTTACACCTTACATCCTCGATTACGTGACTTCCTCAGCCACCAGTTTAGCGATGCCGAATATTCTGTTATTTACATGTGGAATGATTCCGAAATACAGTTCTATACCGCCCTATGTTATGGAGTAGGATTCGGCGTTGCAAATGATCTAGTGAAGCAGATTGAGTGGTGCACTAAAGCTGCGATGAATGGACATTTAGAAGCGCAGCTAACCGTTGCTGTTTGTTACGAGGAAGGAGGAGGGGGTGTTGATGTAGACAGGGAGAAAGCGTTTGAGTGGCACTTGAAAGCTGCAGAGGCTGGTGACAAAGGAGCACAAGAAAAGGTTACTTATTGCTATAAAAGGGGCGATGGCGTTGAGAAGAACTACGATAAATTCAGGCACTGGTACAAATTTTATTCGAAAAACAAGAAAGATTCGCCGTCGATCAAGTTTGATCTTTCTCTTCCGCTGATACATCGTGCAGCTGAGGGTGGTCATGTGACATTGATCAGATCACTGCTCAATCAACCCAACGCCAACGTCGAATTGAAGGACAGGCATGGTCGAACCCCGCTGCACCTAGCTGCAGAGAAAGGTCATCTTAATGTGTTTGAGCTGCTTGTATTTAAATTCAATGCAAACATCAATGCAGAGGACAAGAAAGGTAACATGCTAGTGCACCGCGCCGCAGAAAACGGGCATGTCGAGTTCATAGCCATACTCATTACAGTATTCGGGGCAGACGCCAATGCCAAGAATATTGACGGATGGACGCCGCTGCACATGGCTGCGAAGGAAGGGTATATCAAAGTCGTGAGGTTTCTTTTGGCCGAGTTCGGGGCAGACGCTAACGCCAAGAACAATGAGGGATCAATGCCACTGCATATGGCTGCGAAGGGAGGGTACATCGAAGTGGTGAGGCTGTTCGTGGATGAGTTTGGGGTGGATGCTAACGCCAAGAACAACAAGGGATCAATGCCACTGCATATGGCTGCGAAGGGAGGGTACATCGAAGTAGTGAGGCTGTTCGTGGACGAGTTCGGGGTGGATGCTAGCGCCAAGAACAATAAGGGATCGATGCCGCTATGCTATGCTGCAGACTATGGTCACGTTGAAGTCGTGATATTGACCACGGCTGCTCTAGCCGAGTTTATTAAGCAGGACATGACCTTGACCACGCTGAATCTCTACAGTATGTCAGAACTGTGTGAAGCATTGTGTGCAGCTGCACGATGGAATCAAGCTCACGATCTGTGCGTGTTTGCTCATCCATCCCTTGTTCATGTTTAGGGAACAGCATCGGCCACGAGGGGGCACGCGTCTTAGCCAAGTCTCTGAAGCAGAACACAACCTTGACCACGCTGAATCTCTCCTGTATGTCGGAACTGTGTGAAGCATTGTGTGCAGCTGCACGATGGAATCAAGCTCACGATCTGTGCGTGTTTACTCATCCATCCCCTGTTCATGTTTAGGGAACAGCATCGGCCATGAGGGGGTATGCGCCTTAGCCGAGTCTCTGAAGCAGAACACGACCTTGACCATGCTGAATCTTTCCTGTATGTCGGAACTGGGTGAAGCATTGTGTGCAGCTGCGCGATGGAATCAAGCTCATGATCTGTGCGTGTTTGCTCATCCATCCCTTAGATAACAACATCGGCCACGAGGGGGCACGCGCCTTAGCCGAGTCTATGAAGCAGAACACGACCTTGACCGCGCTGAATCTCTCCTGTATGTCGGAACTGTGTGAAGCATTGTGTGCAGCTGCGCGATGGAATCAAGCTCACGATCTGTACGGTTTGCTCATCCATCCCCTGTTCATGTTTAGGGAACGACATCGGCAACGAGGGGGCACGCGCCTTAGCCGAGTCTCTGAAGCAGAACACGACCTTGACCACGCTGAATCTCTCCAGTATTTCGGATCTGTGTGAAGAATTGTGTGCAGCTGCGATGGAATAAAGCTCACGATCTGTGCGTGTTTGCTCATCCATCCCCTGTTCATTTTTAGGGAACAGCATCGGCGACGAGGGGGCACGCGCCTTAGCCGAGTCTCTGAAGCAGAACATGACCTTGGCCATGCTGAATCTATCCAGTATGTCGGAACTGTGTGAAGCATTGTGTGCAGCTGCACGATGGAATCAAGCTCACGATCTGTGCGTGTTTGCTCATCCATCCCTTAGATAACAGCATCGGCCACGAGGGGGCATGCGCCTCAGCCGAGTCTTTGAAGCAGAACACGACCTTGACCACACTGAATATCTCCTGTATGTCGGAACTGTGTAAAGCATTGTGTGCAGCTGCGCGATGGAATCAAGCTCACGATCTGTGTGTAGTTGCTCATCCACCCCTGTTCATGTTTAGGGAACAGCATCGGCCACGAGGGGGCACGCGCCTTAGCCGAGTCTCTGAAGCAGAACACGGCCTTGACCACACTAAATCTCTCCTGTATGTCGGAACGGTGTGAAGCATTGTGTGCAGCTGCGCGATGGAATCAAGCTCACGATCTGTGTGTGTTTACTCATCCATCCCCTGTTCATGTTTAGGGAACAGCATCGGCCACGAGGGGGCACGCGCCTTAGCTGAGTCTCTGAAGCAGAACACAACCTTAACCACGCTGAATCTCTACAGTATGTCGGAATTGTGTGAAGCATTGTGTGCAGCTGTGTGATGGAATCAAGCTCACGATCTGTGCGTGTTTGCTCATCCATCCCTTAGATAACAGCATCGGCCATGAGGGGGCACACGCCTTAGCCGAGGCTCTGAAGCAGAACACGACCTTGACCTCGCTGAATCTCCACAGTATGTCGAAACATTGTGTGCAGCTGCGCGATGGAATCAAGCTCACGATCTGTGCATGTTTGCTCATCCATCCCTGTTCATATTTAGGGAACAGCATCGGCCACGAGGGGGCACGCACTTTAGCCGAGTCTCTGAAGCAGAACACGACCTTGACCACGCTGAATCTCCACAGTATGTCGGAACTGTGTGAAGTATTGAGTGCAGCTGCGTGATGGAATCAAGCTCACGATCTGTGCATGTTTGCTCATCCATCCCTTAGATAACAGCATCGGCCACGAGGGGGCACGCGCCTTAGCCGAGTCTCTGAAGCAGAACACGACATTGACCACGCTGAATCTCTACAGTATGTCGGAACTGTACGAAGCATTGTGTGCAGCTGCGCGATGAAATCAAGCTCATGATCTGTGCGTGTTTGCTCATCTATCCCTTAGATAACAGCATCGGCGACGAGGGGGCACACGCCTTAGTCGAGTCTCTGAAGCAGAACACGACCTTGACCACGCTGAATATCGAAGGTATGTCGGAACTGTGTGAAGCATTGTGTGCAGTTACACAGTGGGATCGAGCTCACACAATCAATGCATGATTGCTCATCCTTCTTTCATCTTTAGATGGCAATGGCAGGGAAGTGATGGCTGTCCTATATAACTAGGAGATTTATTCTTATACAATTTTATCCTATAGCTGTATATTTCAATAAACGATTCAATTTTGACTCTGTCAAGATTTTTATAGGAAAATATTAGCAATAATTCAATGCCACAGGAGGACAGAGGCACATTCTCACTATATTTGGGTTGAACTAGTTTTAAGCAGAAGAACTAAGATAATATAAATGCATAGTGGGTTGTGCTCAATGATCAGCTGCCATATTCAAGATGAAAGAAATCACATCAGTTAGCTTTTGTCAGTTTGCACTTGATATTGAGTAATGCTTCCAAAATATAAGGATGTTAAAATCATATTTTTGTATAAAGAAAGAAAGAATGAATGAAGGAATGAGGCATAATCCTTTTGGATCTGAATAAAATTGAAGCAGATAGATAGTAAGTTCTCAAACATTTGAGTAGTCAAATAGAGATAGTCAGTCTATCTTACAACTTAGTAATATTTGTATAACAATAGAGGCTTAGTTGCAAATATAGAGAGTTGATATCAAACATGAAGCTATTTCTATTTGGAAGTAGTAAGGAGTTAATTTGGTCAATTATGACAGTTTGTCAATATGGTTAGCTGATATAAAATCTCTCCATCTATCTCTATCTCTTCTATCTCACAATGTCATCCCACATATCAGCCCCTCCTTTACCATCTACCTTTTCTCCAAATATATATATGGCTATAAAGGCTGCAATAGAATATTCTCCAATATTACTATTACTAATTATTATTTTCAGTATATCTACCCATGTAAAGAAACACTAATCTGCTATTTCTATACTAGTCAGATCAAATCCTATCACTTGATCAACCTTACCATCTAGTTAACCACATTATCAATATATGCTCTATCAAAGTAGAAACTAGTTTCAAGAGGGTATTTTATATACTAGATATAATACCTAGTATTAGATACTTTATTTCTAGTATTAGATATACTATATATTTCAGATTTAAATATTGATCACATAGAAACATTTTACAGTGAAGCCAGTTCAATGATACAACTTTATATAAATAAAGTCAGTTCTTAATATTATGAAGCCAGTTGAATATATATATAGAGTCATTATAAATCATAACAACATTTGGAATATATTTGAAATATGTATATTGCAATATAATATCTATTAGGTATTATGTGATATCATTCTAAATTTATTGGAAAAATTTACTAATATACAATAGTTTGGAAAACTGAACTGAGTTAAATAAGATACTATAGAGTTAGTATATTGTGATGTCTACAATTGACCATGTCCGAATTCAGAGTACTCTGTGACTGCTAGGGTCAGACGACATTATGGCATGACAACCCATGGCCAGCCAAAACCGTCAAGTGATCGCACCAAAAGAGACGAGATAATCCAAGCCGAAATGAAGACCACATTATTTAAAGGATCCGGCCTCAGCCTCAAGAACCACCACCAAAGAACAAGTACTCTATACACAATGCCTCCCACCCGCCATTCCAACCAGACCTCTCGCCACTCTACCCCTTTGCCAAGTCTCAAGACCATCATCTTTGATGCCATCAAGCAGGCCATCTGGCGCCCGGATACCACGGACCATCTGAATTTCTATACCGAAGACCTTGGACACTTTATCAACTACCGGTACATCATGACCCAGCAGCTCAAGGACACAACTGACCGGATGACTCTCTGGCATGACTACGAGATTGGCCACCGCCTCCGCAATGAGACCCAAGAAAATGACCGGGAAGAACTTGCCGCCGAATTGTTAACTACCGGTCGGCTTATCAAGAGGGCCCTCCATATCCACCAAATCTTCCGCCATGTTCCCTGGGCCATCACGCACTTACAAGGAGTAACTGCTAGGAATATTATCCACCTCACCACCGAAGAAGTCAACTGGGTGGAATCCAAAGTAGCTGATTACATTGGAAGCAATCGCGTCGCAGTGGGAAGCCAACAAACCGAACCCACTTTGCCAGGTTTCCATACTACCCCCCTCCAAGACAACCACCAAGGTCACCTCATGAGCCTCATGGAGATATTCGAAGGACCACCCATTATGATAGAAGTACCTGCTGGAGCGACTCCCACTACCCACCACCCTGTTAACCTCAATTTGCACCATATCATTTGGGAACCGAATCAAGAAGAGGCTCAAGAAGTCCCTACCTTTGAAGAGGATCTGGAAGATAAAGAACCTCAAGACCCCACTCTCGAAGCAGCCCCATCCGACACTGAAACCGATGAGTCCTCCGAGGAAGAAGAAGAGCAGCAGAGAGTTTACCAGTCCTATGTCCGCATCCAAGCTGTTCAGGGATTGGAAAATGTTGTTGAAGACAATTGGCCACTATTCTATCCCCTCACCTCTTGGCCAGCACTTCCCCCTTTCGAAGAGCAGAATGACGAAGTCACAATCCAGCAAGATGATTTGTTTGCCACTGACGAAGGGTACTATACCCTTTAAAGTACAGATCTGCGCTTACAAATAACTCCCCATAACAGATAACTGCTCCCAAACATTTCTTATCAGCGGTACAAGACCCTAACCCTCATAACATAACTCCTAGTACGACCCTCCTCGCCACTGGCAAACCAATGACATAAATGGCCGAAGTCGTCACCGCTGGCAAGCCAATCGCACAGCAAGTAACCCATCACCACTGATAACGTAAGAACAGTAAGCTCCTCGCCGCCGGCAAGCCAATAGTTTAACCACCGAAGCCTTCGCCACTGGCAAGCCAATAGTGCATCTGCGTTCAGCATTACACCCGTATCCTTATCCAGCAAACTCCCTTCGCCACCGGCAAGCCAATAGTGCATCTGCATTCAGCATTACACCCGTATCCTTATCCAGCAAACTCCCTTCGCCACCGGCAAGCCAATAGCGCATCTGCGTTCAGCATTACACCCGTATCCTTATCCAGCAAACTCCCTTTGCCACCGGCAAGCCAATAGCATAGCAAATGCTCGCCACAACGTAGTATACCTTAGCCGCCCCCCCCCATAGCTAGCAAACTTGTATAAATAACCCATATTCTTAGAGTGAATAAACCTCAGTCATTTGATTTGCAATATCAACTTAAGTTTGAGTGTGAACTTTGGGAAAGACTCCAAGAGCCAAGGATAACTCTTGTTCAAGACCGCCGCCACGAAAAGGAAACTGTCAGGAAATCGACTGCTACGGATATTCAAGACCGACCGCCGCCAAGAGACCAGAATTCTGAGAACAAGATAACAAAGTTTGAGTTAAAGAATTACTCTTGCCGCCGCCAAGTTAAGGAAACCGTACCCGAGATTCAAGTCAGTCAGTTAAGAACCACTGCTAAGGAAAGCCGCTAGGAAAACTGACCGCCATTCAAGTTTCAAGACCGTCGCCAGTTAAGGAAACCACCGGAAACCATCACCGAGATCCCGCATTCGGACTGACTGCCCATTTGAACCGTGCATTCAGTACAAAACCTGCGCATTCCCGAGATTCAAGAACAAGACTCAGTCAAGAACCCAAGGATACCCACCATATACTGGACTGTCGCCCGCCAGCCCGAGCAGTCCCCATTCACCTGACGTCGTCAAGTTAACAAGTCAGACGGATGAGCGAGCTGTCGACCTCCGTTTTCTTTACCCGCTGCACCATGAACTGCCGACCGGTCGAACGACCATCACGCATGTTGTTAATCGACCTGCATATTCAGCCTACGTACCCGAGTATTCGCCGCCCGTTGCCCTGATTGAAGCTATTATTCGTCAACCATCGTCCATCTATTATCCACTAAACAACCGAGCCGAAGTACAAACTGAACAACCGGATCACGTGACCATCGCCCGTATCCACTGCGAATCCATATCAATATACAGACTCTACTTCATCAAGTGGCACATTGAGCAATGCTTGAAGCTTATAGTTATACAAAATGTACACCACATTTTGGGTGCTCAACTGGGAATAGTTTTCTAAAGACTTGACCTTTTGGCTCAAGAATCCAGTAGCCATCTACATTGGAGACTCCAGGAGAACCTAGCAGCCAGCAACCAGTTCAGAGACAGCTCTCTTCAGTGGAAAAGAAGGCCCACACCATTGTCAGAACAGCAGCCAGATCCCTTTTCAAGAATAGCAGCCAGAAGACCGAATCCGAGGACAAAAGTGACCCAGACTACGGTTTGACCTCCAGGAAGAGAAGACAACTCAGAGGACAACCAGAACCCCTTCAGCTTCAAGACCTAGAAGAAGACCTTCCTGAAGAGTATCAGACCCAAATCTATAGGAAGAACTCTGACCGGAGTGACTACATCACCACAGCTGTCAATCGAGCCACCCTTTTAGACCAAGTTTACTTCGAGACATCTGAAGGAGAAGAGGACTACCATCCCTACAATCTACAAGACGAGTTCAACCTATACCATCATACCGATAGCAACCCAGACCCCACTACTTCACAGCTGCAAGGGGCAGACGGATCTACCATCAGTTATACTAGCCCACTTGCACCACCAGCTATCCAAGCTTCAGTACCCTGGTTCCTTACTCCCTGCTACTATCTACAAGAGACAAGGAACGACGCTTCTTTCAGAGCCTCAGCATCCGATAGCCACTACCAGTCACTCAGGAGATCACCACCTTCAAGGACCTACACCCCGGTCTTATTCAGCAGACCCAGCTCCCCTACATTATCAAGACACCGCCCTCTGCCTGTACCCCCCGTACATCAAGCACCTTCCCCTCCCCCATGAGGACCACCAAGAAACGCTACCCCTGAACCAGAATCAGACAGTGAGAACAGCGAAGACGAGCCAGACATGAGCTACTTACAGAAGTTCTATGGTGCAGATGATGAAGACATCGAGGAATTCATTGGAGAAATCGAAGTACAAGCAGCCACCAAGCGATGGGATGCAGAAAGAAAACTCAGTATTGTGGAGTCACTTTTGAGGGCCCCGGCCCTCCAAAGATACAACCAAGCCAAACAGAATGGAGGAGAAATCTTCAGGGCGGAACACCTTGCTCACCTAATGGCAAATGGACATCATGCGCAAAGATACACCATCCACAAAGACTGGCTCCGTGTCCAGTTCAATGGTCTCGAACGCCAACAAGAGGCACAAGAAGCTCTGACCTACATGACTCAAGCTGCCAACGAAACCCCGAAGAGTTTCTACCATCGGATCCAGGCGCAAATGATCAAGGCGAACCTCCAGCCTGCGGTCCAACTGGCATTGGCATCCACTACCTTCCTCAATGGCCTATACCCAGAACTCAGAAGACAAGTTATTAGGATGGGTTATTGGAGTATCGAGCAGCAAGTTGCTGGAGCACAAGGATGTTGGGAAGCAGACTACAGACCAGCTCAGCAAGACCATGGAGAGCCAGCTAGAGCCAAACCTCCAAGATCTCGAGGACCTACCACAGCAGAGCAAGAGAATGCATTCCTCAGAGCCTGGTTAGCCAACTTCAAGAACAGGCCCCCACCTTCGGCCCCTGCCCAATTCAGTCAGCCATAACAGCAGCAGCCACCAAGAGTACAAGAAGACCCAATGACCATGCTCACGAAACAAATGAAGGATCTAGCCATTGCAGTGGCACAGCTGAAGAACTAAGGCGGAAGACAGCAAGATTACCATCGTGACAATAGGCCAGATTATCAACAACAAGACAACAGAAGCTCTTCTCAGGCACCCTCAGCTACAACTGCAGGTCCGGCTACAACAGGCTCCTATGCCCCTACCTGTTTCTACTGCGGAAATCAAGGCCACATCCAGAGGCACTGCCCAAGGAAACAAGCTACTCAGTCCAATAACAGAAATGTTAACCTCATTCAGATGGATGAAGAGGCATGAGAAATGGAAGAAGAAGCAGTCTGGCTTCACAGACAAGATGATACCTATCCGTACTATGAAGCCTTCCCATCTAAGGTGACTTGGGATGCCGCCCCTGCAAAGACCAGAGGACGAGGAAGACCACCAAGGATCCCACCCCCACCGCTGCCAGTAACAGTATCTACAGGCAAGCACCCAAGGCATGGCCATTCCTCCTCAGACACCCCACTGGAAAATGATAAGCGAGTCAGAAGAGACACCTCTGAGCCCGAGGCCAGACCATCAAGAGTATCAAGGACTACTTCCCTGCCTGACCTCGAAGAAGATGAGTGCATGAGTGTGGAGTCCTCAGCAGATGAGATGCCCATCAGGAATGAAAGACCTCGCCCTCAAGGAACCAAACACCGAAGGAGCAGCAAACCTCATGCAGCAGCCTCACTTTGGGACCAGATCCGTCAACAGAATGTAGGTCTCACCGTCAAGCAAGTCCTCAAGAATGCCCCAGAAGTTAGGCGAAAATTCCTGAAGGAAGCCAAAGAAGATACCAAGAGACTTCCCGTCCAGGGACCACACACGCAAGAACCCAGCACCATTCATGCAGTGCATGAAAGCCGACGACACGATCATCAATCCACCAGACTTGCGAGTGGAAAAGTGCATGGTGAAAATGCCCAAATTCTCATTGACACTGGAGCAGCAGTCTGTATCATTACTCAAAGGATGTTGGAGAGAATCAGTTGGGGAATCGATGAAGGAACCAAGGCAAGAGTCATCATGGCAGATGGATCAGTATCTACCCCCTTGGACTTGTACGAGACATCCCCATTCAAGTTGGGAAAGAATGCCTCAATGTACCTCAAGCCGTTGTGACTCCCGCGACCTCTTATGACCTGATCTTGGGAACAGATTGGATGCACTGAGTCAGAGCCAATGTGGACATCAGAAAACAGCTCCTAGTCTTCACCATTCACGGACAAAAGCACAAGGTACCCATCGAGTCGAGAGCATCATCAAGGAAGTTGAGTTCAGCCCCTGAGACAGAATGGCATGGACATGGCAACACACCCACCACTACCGAGGATGAAGATGAGAGTGAAGCAAATTTCCTGCAAGAAATGGGAAGTGACTTTGATGCCCCTAAAGATCAAGATAGTGAGCCAGAAGAACTCTTTGTTGGAGTCATTGACATCGAAGGTCTAGCTGAAAGCATCGACAGAGCCAACAACGAAAGAGCAGCACTTGAATTCGCAGGACCATCCACACAACCACCACCCCCACTGATAGAAAACCGAATTTCATGGACCTTCCACCTAGGCATGTGTGAGCATTTCAAACACTTCTACTCACCAAGGGATAACTGCAATGCCTGCCAAGTCCTAGATCTCAAAAAGATTCTGATGCCGACAATTATCGATAAAGATGAAATGAAACGAGTGCCAGTCCACAGCCGAGTTCAGCCTCCACCCCCGAAGACTTTCAAGAAGACTTACCAAGAACAGCAAAAGGTTCTCTCCCACCAACCCATGGAGACTCTCACTATTGAAAGGGACAGCAACAGCTCCTACACTATCACCCATGCCCTTCAAGTCACCCTGCTGACCTATGACAAGTATCGGAAGAGGTATCCTACCAGTATGGAAGTCAAGAAACGAAACGAAGGCTTTGTTAAGAAGGGACACTGCGATTGTGGGAAGACCTTCACCTGCTATTGGTGCGAACATTGAAGTTTTCACCTCAGCGAAGATGTCCACAGAAGTCGAGTCAAGAGAAAGGACCCTACCCTCCAAGAACCTCAAATCCATTGGGCCTGCCAGAAGTGCAAGAAGATTGACCACAAAGGAGACTGCGAAGCCAAAAGCAAGACCATTATTTGGGACCTACCTCTGGAAGTTCTTGCTATCATCCACTGGTACTGCCGCCCACACCAAGGAAAAGAAGGAGTCAACCTTGCCTTCACCCTCATGGAAGCTCTAGACC
The DNA here is from genome assembly GCA_003951145.1 of Jimgerdemannia lactiflua. Lineage (NCBI taxonomy): Eukaryota > Fungi > Mucoromycota > Endogonomycetes > Endogonales > Endogonaceae > Jimgerdemannia > Jimgerdemannia lactiflua. The sequence goes on along the minus strand of RQIL01044891.1, from coordinate 1,356 downwards.
CCCTCGGAAAGACCGGGTTCAACTATACGAGAAACCCGAAGACCGGAGCACATTGGCCATTCTTCAAGCCAGAATGGATGGAGTTCTTACCCACGATCGCAGCTGCCGGAGAACCTTTCCTCAAGATCCACCCAGTTGTTCAAGTCAAGCTACTCTCACCATGGGCACAGCCTCCCCTTGCACAAACTGAAGGATCAGTTGGATATGACCTCTGTCTCCCATATCAAACAACAATCCGACCTAGAAGCACCAAGACCATTGATCTTCAAATTGCACTCGCTATTCCACTGGGACTCTATGGACAACTAGCATCAAGATCATCTTTGGCAGCTGAGGGAATCACTGTCGAAGGAGGAGTTATTGACCAAGACTACCGAGGATCTCTGAAGGTCATTATTCGCAATCATGGAAGGAATCACCGATGCTTCAACCCCCTGAAGGCCATCTATCAGATCCTTTTCCTCAAGACTTCTCAGCCTACCATTCAAGAGGTAAAACAGCTGGACAGTACTGAGAGAGGACAAGGAGGATTCGGAAGTACAAACAGAGACCATCCACCACCACCTATCGAGGTCCATATAGCAAGAGTTGCCCAGTTCAGGCAAATGAGGCCCCACATCTGCCGCCCCATCCAAGCAAGAGAGGAAATCATCCTGCAGCCATATCAGCAACAAGGCCTTGACGTGTACCTCCCAATGGAAGCCGACAATCTGATTTTTGAACCATTGATGGAGCTCCGAGAGAAGTATCACCTGCTCTTGGCCGAGGAACGAATTTATGACCAGATGTCGCCAATCCACATCCCTATCAGAAACATGGGCTTCGAGGTGATCACTATCCCCAAAGGAACAATACTGGGATATTTCGAACCACTGATAGACACCTATGAAGAAGAAGTCTATGAGTTTTTGGGAAACGGCAAGCCCTCTCCGGTGAGACTGACGGTACCAGGGAGGAAGAATCAGCAAGCTCAGCAATCAAAGCCATCGACATCGAGACAACTCTAACCAAGGAACAATAACAGCAGATACAGGAGTTGATAGAAGAGTACAAAGATATATTTACCACCACATACAATAACTTCCCACCATATCAATATTGTAACGTGCCCGGCTCAATAGAGGCAAATTACAAGGTTGGGCGGCTGTGTAGATTGGCTTGAGCCCCCAGTTACTTTGTCAAAAAGCAACAAAATGTTCAGGTTCTGGTACTAGTGTTGGTGTTTAGTAGTATAATATTCAACAGCTGGAGACTTCTGCGTGCGATTTGGGCGATTTCCTTTTTGGGCGGCGTTCTTGGGTTACGGACGATCTCTGCGTAACGGTGGATAATTTCGTGTGACCCGGATGGTCTTTG
>RQIL01044880.1:0-14386 GCA_003951145.1 Jimgerdemannia lactiflua | reverse complement strand
AAAAAAAAAAAAAAAAAAAAAAAATAGCAACCAGATAGCAACTACAATGTATATAAAATAGCCCCAAAGAATGAGTGAATAAACCTCAGTCAATTGGATTGCAGAAAAGTAGTTCACAACCAACTTAAGTTTTGAGAACTTTGGGAAAAGACTCCAAGAGCCAAGGATAACTCTTGTTCAAGACTGCTGCCAACCACCATTATTATATGGAAACTGCCAGAAAAACCACCAAGTTAAGGAAATCGACTGCCCTGGACTGCCATTCAAGATTCAAGACACCAAGTCAATTGGCTTTTATCTGAATAACGAGAAGTCTAGTGTAAGATAAACCAACTTAAGTTCAAGTGTAAGAACTTTGGAAAAAGACTTCAAGAGCCAAGAATAACTCTTCAAGACTGCCACTAAGGAAAGCTGCCAGGAAACCAACTGCTATTCAAGTTTCGAGACCACTGTTACAATACAGAAAGACTGCCAGAAAACTGTCACAGGGATCCCATTAACTGCACATTCGACCCAGCCCCACATTCGGACTGACCAATCATTTGGACCCTGCATTCAGACAAGACCCACGCATTCGCATTCAAGATTCAAGACCTGCATATTCAAGTATAAAGACCCAAGGAACTCAAGGATACTCACTATATAGGATACTAGACCATCACCCACCATTCACCTGATGATGACAAGTTAACAAGTCAGACAGATGAGTGAGCCATCAACCTCCATTTTCTTTACCTGCTGTGCCATGAACTGCTAAAAATTATCTACTAATTGACTGACTGTCACGGATCCCCACATATTCAAGATACAAGTCCTATGTACATTAATCGACCTGCATATTGAGCCATCGTCCATCTATTATCCACTAAACAACCAAGCCATCGAACTGAGTATTCATACCTGACATTTTGATGACAAATCAAATGAGCTGAGCACATGACCATCCACTCAGAGATCCCTTTTATTTCGACATACATATCACATGCTTCATCAAGTGGCACATTGAGCCATGCTTGAAGCTTATAGTTATACAAATCATAAGCCACATTTTGGGGGCTCAACTGGGAATAGTTTTCTAAAGACTTGACCTTTTGGCTCAAGAACCCAGTAGCTATCTACATTGGAGAACCCAGCCAGCAACAAGTACAGAGGCAGCCCTCTTCAGTGGAAAAGAAGGCCCACATCATTATCAGGACAGCAGTCAAGACCCTACTCAGAAATAGCAGCCAAAAAACCAAATCTGAGGACAGAAGTGACCCAGACTATGGCTTGACCTCAAGGGAGAGAAGACAACTCAGAGGCCAGCCAGAACTCCTTCAGCTTCAAGATCTAGAAGATGACCCCCCAGAGGAGAACCAAACCCAAATCTATAGGAAAAACTCTGACCAGAGCAACTATATCACTACAGTCATCAATTGAGCCACTCCTAAAGCATATTTTGAAGCACCTGAAGGAGAGGAGGATTATCAACCATATAACCTAGAAGACAAGTTCAACCTATACCATCATATCAATAGTAACTCAGACTTCCAGTAAGGCAAACCAGACTCCACTACTTCACAGCCGCAAGGGGCAGACGAATCCACCATCAGTTACATCAGTCCACTTGCACCACCAGTTATCCAAGCTTCAGTACCCTGGTCTCTTACCCCCTGCTGTTACTTCCAAGAAACCAGATCTCCTATACCACTAAGACACTGCCCTCTACCAGTACTCCCTATACATTGAGCACCTTCACCAAGCCCTTCTCCACAAGGACCTTCAAGGAATACTACCCCCGAACCAGACTCAGACTACAAGGATAGTGAAGATGAGCCAGACATGAGTAATCTTCAGAAGTTTCATGGAGCAGACAGTGAATTCATCAAGGAGTTCATTGGAGAAATCAAGGTGCAAGCAGCCACCAAGCAATGAGATACCCAAAGACAACTCAGAATCATTGAGTCACTCTTGAGAGGCCCAGCCTTGCAGAGATATAACCAAGCCAAGGTTATCAGAGGAGATATTTATAGACAAGAACACCTTGACCACCTTCAGAATGCCGACTACCCCCAAAGATGCATTATCCACAAGAACTGGCTCTGCATGCAGTTCAATGGTCTTGAGCATCAACAAGAGGCACAGGAGGCCTTAACCTATATGACTCAAGCACCCAACGAAACCCCAAAGAGTTTCTACCATCGGATCCAAGCACAAATGATCAAGGCAAACCTCCAGCCTGTGGTCTAACTGGCATTGGCATCCACTACCTTCCTCAACAGTTTATACCTAGAACTCAAAAGACAAGTCATTAGGATGGGTTATCAGAGTATCGAGCAGCAAGTTGCTGGAGTACAGGGATGTTGGGAAGCAGACTACAGACCAGCCCAGCAAGACCACTGAGAGCCAGCCAGAGTTGAACCTCCAAGACCTTGAGGATCCACCTCAGCAGAACAAGAGAATGCATTTCTCAGGGCCTGGTTGGCCAACTATAAGAACAGACCCCCACCTTCAGCTTCAATCCAATTAAGTCAACCACAATAGCAGCAGCCGCCAAGAGTTCAAGAGGACCCAATGACCATGCTCACCAAATAGATGAAGGACTTAACCATCATAGTGGCACAGCTGAAGAATCAAGGAGGAAGACAACAAGATTACTATCACAACAACTGGCCAGACTACTGACAACAAGACAACAGGAGTTCTTCTCAGGCACCACCAGCCACTACTGTAGGTTCAGCTACAACTAGTTCCTATGCCCCTACCTGTTTTTACTGTGGAAATCAAGACCACATCCAAAGGCACTGCCTGAGGAAGCAAGTTACTCAGTCTAATGACAGAAATGTCAATCTCATTCAGATGGATGAAGAGACATGAGAAATGGAAGAAAAAGCAGCCTGGCTCCATGGCCAAGATGATACCTATCCATATTATGAAGCCTTCCCATCCAAGGTGACTTAGGATGCCACCCCTGTACAGACCAGAGGATGAGGAAGACCACCAAGGACCCCACTTCCACCCCCACTACCAGTGACAGTATCTACAGGCAAGTACCCAAGGTATGTCCATTCCTCCTCGAACACTTCTCAGGAAAATGACAAGCAAGTCAGAAGAGACACCCCTGAGCCCAAGGCTGGACCATCAAGAATATCAAGGACCACCTCTCTGCCTGACCTCGAAGAAGATAAGCACATGAGTGTGGAGTTCTCAGCAGATGAGATGCCCACCAGGAATGAGAGACCTTGCCCCCAAGGAACCAAACATCAGAGAAGCAGCAAACCTCATGCAGCAGCCTCTCTTTGGGACCAGATCCATCAACAGAATGCAGGCCTCACCATCAAGCAAGTCCTCAAGAATGCCCCAGAAGTTAGGCGAAAATTCCTGAAGAAAGCTAAGGAAGATACCAAGAGACTTCCTGTCCAGGGACCACACATACAGAGCCCAGCACTATCCACATGGTGCATGAAAGCTGACAACATGAACATCAATCCACAAGACTTGTAAGTGGAAAAGTGCATGGAGAAAATGCCAGAATTCTTATCAATACTGGAGCAGCAGTCTGTATCATCACTCAAAGGATGTTGGAGAGAATCAGTTTGGGAATTGATGAAGAGACCAAAGCAAGAGTCATCATGGCAGACAGATCAGCATCTACCCCCCTTGGACTTGTACGAGACATCTCCATTCAGGTAGGGAAAGCCTGCCTCAATGTATCATAAGCTGTCGTGACTCCTGCGACCTCCTATGACCTGATCTTGAGAACAGATTGGATGCACCGAGTTGGAGCCAATGTCGACATCAGAAGGCAACTAATAGTCTTCTCCATTCATGGACAGAAGCACAAGGTACCCATTGAGTCAAGAGGATCATCAAGAAAAGCAAGTTCAGCTCCCAAGACAGAATGGCATGGCCATGGCGACACACCCACCACCACTACCGAGGATGAAAATGAGAGTGAAGCAAATTTTCTGCAAGAAATGGAAAGTGACTTCAATGCCCCTAGAGATCAAGATAGTGAGCCAGAAGAATCCTTTGTTGGAGTCATTGACATCGAAGGTCTAGCAGCAAGTATCAACAGGGCCAATAATGAAAGAGCAGCACTTGACTTCACAGGACCATCTATGCAACCACCATCCCCACTGATAGAAAACCGGATTTCATGAGCCTTCTGCCTAGGCATGTGTGAGCACTTTAACTGCTTCTATTCACCAAGAGATGATTGTATCACCTGCTGAGCCCTGGATCTTAGGAAGGTACCAATGTCAACAATTAGTGATAAAGATGAATTGAGAAATGTATCAGTCCAAAGCCAAGCTCAGCCCCCAACTCCAAAGACCTTCAAGAAGACTTACCAAGAATAGGAAAAGGTCCTCTCCTGCCAACCTGTGGAGACTCTCACCATCAAAAGGGATAGCAACAGTACCTACACTATTACCCGAGCCCTTCAAGTCACCCTGCCGACCTATGACAAGTATCGGAAGAGGTACCCCACCAACAAGGAGGTCAAGGAATGAAATGAAGGCTTTGTTAAGAAGGGGCACTGTGATTGTGGGAAGACCTTCACTTGCTATTGGTGCTAACATCAAAGTGTCCACCTCAGCAAAGATGTCCACAGAAGTTGAGTCAAGAGAAAGGATTCCACTCTCCAAGAACCTAGAATTCATTAGGCCTGCCAGAAATGCAAGAAGATTGACCATGAAGGAGACTGTGAAGCCAAAAACAAGACCACCATTTGGGACCTACCCCTGGAAGTCCTCGCTATCATCTGCTGGTATTGTCACCCACACCAAGGAAAAGAAGGAGTCAACCTTGCCTTCACCCTCATGGAAGCTCTGGATCCCCTCAGAAGACCTGGATTCAACTATATAAGAAACCTGAAGACAGGAGCACATTGGTTCTTCTTCCAGCCAGAACGAATGGAGTTCTCACCTGTGATTGCAGCTGAGGGAGAGCCATTCCTTAAGATGCAGCCGGTTGTCCAAGTCAAGTTGCTATCACCCTGGGCACAGCCACCTCTTGCACAAACAGAAGGATCAGTTGGATATGACCTATGCCTCCCCTACCAGTCAACAATCCGACTGAGAAACACCAGGACCTTTGATCTGCAGATTGCACTTGCTATATTGCCAGGATTCTATGGTCAACTAGCATCCAGGTCATCATTGGCAGTCGAAGAAATCACCATTGAAGGAGGAGTCATTGATCAAGACTACCGAGGCTCCCTGAAGGTCATTATCTACAACCATTGAAGGTATCACCAATACTTCAACCCCTTGAAGCCCCTCTGCCAGATCCTCTTCATCAGGACTTTACAGCCTACCATTCAAGAGGCAGAGCAACTGGACAGCACCAAGAGAGGACAAGGAGGCTTTGGAAGCACCAACAGAGATCATCCAGGACCACCTATCGAGATCTATGTAGCAAGAGTTGCCCAGTTCAGGAAAATGAGGCCCCACATCTGCTGCCCCATCCAAGCAAGAGAGGAAATCATCCTGCAGCCATATCAGCAATGAGGCCTTGATGTGTACCTTCCAATGAATGCTGATAACTTGATTTTCGAACCATCAATAGAGCTTCGAGAGAAGTATCACCTGCTCTTGGCCAAGGAACGAATTTATGACCAGATGTCACCAATCCACATCCCTATCAGAAACATGGGCTTTGAGGTGATCACCATCCCCAAAGGAATAACATTGGGATATTTCGAACCATTGATAGACACCTATGAGGAAGAAGTCTATGAGTTTTTGGGAAACAGCAGGCCCTCTCTGGTGAGACTGATGGTACTAGGGAGGAAGACTCAGCAAGCTCAGCAATCAAAGCTGTCAACATCAAGACAACTCTAACCAAGGACCAGCAAAAATAGATACAGGAGTTGATAGAAGAGTATAAGAATATATTTACCACCACATACAATAACTTCCCACCATACCAATATGGAGAGCACTCTATACATACTGGAGACATGAAACCAATCCGACAATGCCCCTACTGAACACCACACCACCTGATCAAATTCGAACAACAACATATAGATAAAATGCTATGAAACGGAGTTATCAGACCCTCATCAAGCCCCTGGGCTTCACTAGCAATTATTGTGCCAAAGAAAGGAGGATGGAGACTAGTCATGACTTCAGAAAACTCAACAAGATCACTACAGAAGATGCCTACCCCCTGCCAAGAATCAATGACCTCCTCAATGCCCTCAGAAAAGCCAAGTACATGACCACCACTGACCAGTTCCAAGGATTCCAAGTAATCCCCATAGCTAAGGAAGATATCTGCAAGACAGCCTTCATCACCAGACGAGGACAGTACAAATACCTTCAAATGCCATTTGGACTCTGCAATGCCCCAATGAATGATGAACCATGTCTACCGGGATCTTATTGAGAGAAATGTGCTAGTCTACATAGATGATGTAATCATCTACTCTGAGACATTTGAGCAGCATTTGCAAGACCTCCATGAAGTATTCAATATAATCCAAAGCTCAGGACTCAGACTCAATGCCAAGAAGTACTTCTTTGGAAAATACCAAGTCAAATACCTAGGATATGTTTTCTCAACTCAAGGTACACATGCTGACCCCTGCAAGGTGGAGAAAATCAAGAACTACCCAACCCCCAACTTGGCAAAGGAGACCCTATTCTTCCTCATGTTAGCATCCTACTATCAGTGATTCATCCCAAAATTCTCAGACAAGGCAGCACCTCTCAGAGATATCTCCAAGAAGGACCAACTATTTTACTGGAAAGAAGACCAGCAAAAGTCTTTTGATCTACTCAAGAAGGCCCTCACTGAAGCCCCAGTCCTAGTGTGACCAGATTTCAACAAGTCCTTCATCCTAGCAACTGATGCTTCAGCCCTAGGACTTGGATCAATTCTGTCACAGCAAGATGACCACAAGAGAGAGCATGTTATCGAATATGCTAGCAAGGCCACAAATGAATCACAGGCAAACTATGGAGCCACCAAGTTGAAATGCCTAGCAGTAGTATCGGCAGTAGACCACTTCCATCACTATCTCTTGAGAAAGAGATTTGCCCTCATCACAGACCATCAAGCCCTACAATAGTTGTTCAAGAAACCAGAGCTCTCAGGAATCTTTGCAAGATAGATCATGTCCTTACAAGAATACCAGTTCACCATCATCTACAAGAAAGGTGCCAAGAATTCCAATGTCGATACCCTGTCAAGAATCCCCTGAACTCAACAAGAAGGAAAGAAGTCCCCATAAGAGAAGGCTACTTCCCGCTCACCTAAATGAACCAAGATCTATGCCTCACCCTCATCTGGAGCCTGCACCATAGGAGCTTCAAGAAAGGAATTCAGCCTGCCCACAAGCTGTTCATCCAAAGGAACCTCAAGAAATTTCAAGAAGGTGACAGCAAACTTTGGAGAGTAGAAGGAGATCAATACACCCGAGTTCCAAGAGAAGATGAAGTACCAAAATTCCTGACAACAAATCATGACCAGAATGTACATTAAGGAATTGGCGCCACTATTGTAAGAGTCAAGAAGTGATACTGGTGGCCCAAGATGAGGAAACAAATTTCAGCACACATCCAACAATGCAATACCTACCAAAGATACCAACAGAAACCCACCGATCGAGTGCCATTAATGCCAATTGCAGCACCAGTCGGAGCCTTACAAAGACTAGGAATAGACATCATTGGACCCCTGCAAGTAACCAGCTGAGGAAGATGCTACATCCTTACTATCGAAGACCATCTGACAAAATGGCCTGAAGCCTTTACCATCAAAACTGCTGATGCCCAGACAATCATTGGAATCCTGTATGATGAAGTCTTTAGCTTCCATGGTGTCCCCAAAAAAATCATCATAGACAAAGGCCATGAGTTTGTCAACAAAGCCATAAAGACCTTTGCAAGCAACTTCAAGATCAAGCTATGACCAATGATAGCTTACCATCCCCAGGCAAATGAACTCACAGAACGAATGAACCAGACCATCAAGCGAGGTCTCAGCAGGACAAGAGATCAACCAAACTGAGACATCTATCTGCTGGCAATCTTATTCAGCATCCAAACCTCTAAGGCCACTGCCACTCAGTAGACCCCTTTCTACCTGGTGTACTCAAGACCCCGAGGAACCGATCTAGCTGGATTTGACAAAATGAGTCACAGAAAAAATCACCCAATTAAATAAAGTATGCCAACAAGCATAAGGATTTATTGCCAAAGCACAAGAACAACAAAAGAAGTACTATGACCATAAGGCTGATTTGGACCTCCTGCTTATCAGACAGCAAGTTCTGGTATACCATACCATCATAGAAGGAAACTGGAGCGCCAAGCTCAAACTGAAATGAGAAGAACCCTATCTCATATACCAAGTGTTCTCAAACCACACCTGTCAACTCAAGACCCTGGAGGGAGTTATTCTCAAGACTAAGATACACTGCAACCATATAAGGATCTACTACTCAAGGGAAGCAAAATGCATTTGAACAACCTCTTTCACTTCATCTGTGTCATCTCTGATGAAGAATGACAGACACTTCAGCTGAATCCAAGAAGCTGATTGCATTGGTTCACTTCTTAAGTCCATTGGTATAACAGATGTTGCTACTAGAAATTGTCTTGAATTATAGGAAAAACCATTTCTGAGAGGTTTGAACCCCCAGCCATGACTATGAATGCCCTTGCCCTAGACAAGGATGGCCAGTCCTCACAAATGCGTCAATATTCTATTCATTTCTGGAGTCAAGACCACCCAACTCTGTGTAACCCTCACCACTGAGGATGGCTCTAATTTTGCAAGGGGCAGATATGATGTGTGCAATCAGCAATATCAGAATATGGAGTACAAGTGACTGCTAAGATCAGATGATATGATGGCATGACAATCGAATAAACAACCTAATCTGTCAAGTGATTATACCAAAAGGAGCAATGATAATCTGAGCCAAAATGAAGAACATGTTATTTAAAGGACCAGCCTCAGTCTCAAGAACCAGCACTAAAGAACAAATACTCTATATATAATGCCTCTCACCCGCTACTCCAACCAAACCTCCTGCCACTCTGCTCCTCTGCCAAGTCTCAAGACCATTATCTTTGATGCCATCAAGAAGGCTATCTGGTGCCCAGATACCTTGGACCATCTGAACATCTATACTGAAGATGTTGGACATTTTATCAAATACTGGTACATCATGACCCAGCAGCTCAAGGACATTACTGAGCAGATGACTCTCTGGCATGACTATGAAATTGGCCACTGCCTCCACAATGAGACCCAAGAAAATAACCAGGAAGACCTTGCTGCCGAATTGTTAACTACCAGCCGGCTTATCAAAAGAGCCCTCTGTATCCATCAAATCTTTCACCATATTCTCTGGGCCATTGCATATTTACAAGGAGAGACTGCTAGGAATATCGTCTGCCTTACCACTGAAGAAGTCAACTGGGTAGAATCCGAAGTAGCTGATTCCATTGGAAGCAACTGCATCACAGTGGGAAGCTATCAAACTGAACCCACTTTGCTGGGTTTCCATACTACCCCTCTCTGAGACAACTACCAAGGTCACCTCATGAGCCTTATGGAGATATTTGAAGGACCACCCATTACCATGGAAGTACCTGCTGGAGCCACACCCACTACCCACCACTCTGTTAACCTCAATTTGCACTATATCATTTGGGAGCCAAATTAAGAAGAGGCTCAAGAAGTCCCTACTTTTGAAGAGGAGGAGGTTCAAGAACCCCAAGACCCCACTCCTGAAACAGCTCCATCTGACACTGAAACTGATGAGTCCTCAGAAGAAGAAGAGCAGCAGAGAGTTTACCAATCCTCTGTTCACATTCAAGCTGTTCAAGGATTGGAGAATATTGTTGAAGATGATTGGCCACTATTCTATCCCCTCACCTCTTGGCCAGCACTTCCCCCTTTTGAAGAGTAGAATAACAAAGTCACAATCCAGCAAGATGGTTTGTTTGCCACTGACGAAGGGTACCCTACCCTTTAAAGTACAGATCTGCACCCTCTTGTTGCTTACAAATACCCCCCACACAAGTGTGCTATAGTTTAACCCCATAACAGATAGCTGCCCTCAAACATTTCTTGTCAGCAGCACAAGACCCTAACCCTCATGACATAACTCCTGGTGCAATGCTCCTCACCACTGGCAAGCCAATAGTTTAACCACCAAAGCCTTCGCTGCCAGTAAACCAATAACATAAATCACCGAAGTCCTCACCACTGGTGAGCCAATGATGCATCCGCATCCAGCAGTAAACATTTGTCACATTGCAAACCAATAGCTTAACCATGTAATGTAGCTGCATTATAGTTAGCAACCAGATAGCAATCACAATGTATATAAAATAGCCCCAAAGAACAAGTGAATAAACCTCCGTCAATTGGATTGCAGAAAAGTAGTTCACAACCAACTTAAGTTTTGAGAACTTTGGGAAAAGACTCCAAGAGCCAAGGCTAACTCTTGTTAAAGACCGCCGCCAACTGCTATTATGATATAGAAACCACTAGGAAAACCGCCAAGTTAAGGAAATTGACCACCCTGGACTGCCATTCAAGATTCAAGACACTGAGTCAATTGGCTTTTATCTGAATGACAAGAAGTCTAGTATAAGATAAACTGACTTAAGTTTGAGTGTAAGAACTTTGGGAAAAGACTCCAACAGCCAAGGATAACTCTTGTTCAAGACTGCCACTAAGGAAAGCCACCAGGAAACCGACCGCCATTCAAGTTTCGAGACCACCGTTATGATATAGAAAGACCCCCAGGAAACTGTCACCGAGATCCCATTAATGCACATTCAACCCAGCCCCACATTCGGACCGACTGCTCATTTGGACCCCACATTCAGACAAGATCCACGCATTTGCATTCAAGATTTGAGACCTCCATATTCAAGTATAAAGACCCAAGAAACCCAAGGATACTCACCATATAGAATACTAGACCGTTACCCACCATTTACCTGACAACGTTAAGTTAATAAGTCAGATGGATGAGCAAGCCATTGATCTCCATTTTCTTTACCCACTGCATCACGAACTGCTAAGAATTATCAACCAATCAACTGACCATTACAGATCTCCACATATTCAAGATACAAGTCCCACATATGCTAATTGACCTGCATATTGAGCCCTTGTCCATCTATTATCCACTAAACAACTGAGCCATCAAACTGAGTATTCATACCTGACCTTTTGATGACAAATCGAATGAGCCAATCACGTGACCATCCACTTGGAGATCCCTTTTATTTCGACATACATATCACACACTTCATCAAGTGGCACATTGAGCCATGCTTGAAGCTCATAGTTATACAAATCATATGCCACAATAGGCACTATAACAGAATAATGCAGAAAAGACTTACAAGTCTCTGGAGATAATCAAAATAGAAGACAAAGTCCTGATATACTGGAACATGGTAGAAGCTTCTTGGTCAAGAAAACTAAAGATCAATTGGGAAGAACCTTACCTGGTGCAAGATATAAAAAAGACCACCTTTCTACTATGAAAACTTATAGGCACAATAATCCTTACTACCATCCACCAAAACTGACTCAAGAAGTATCATGGCCAATAACTGAAGTACTGCAATAGCACTCAAGATCACTAGTGCTACTCAATGAGCCATCAAGAAAAAATGGCATACCACAGAGCCCCTGACTATAGAGAAATTATATGATAGTATTTAAAGTATTGTGCAGACCCATCTCTCTCGAATCTTATACTTCAAAGCCTATCATCATCATACAGAATTCCACGAGTACTTCAAACTTAAACAGATACTCAACCAGAATCAGAATATGACCAAAGATTATTGGATCACTGAATGCCATCTCTCTTACTCTCAGACCACCATTACTAAAAGGATTTACAAGTTATTCTGAGATGATGAACCAGTACTAGCTCACTTGCAAGAAATAACTGACTTCAAGTGAGTCAAGTTGCACTATTGAGAAACAGTGATACAACAAATTGCCCAAATACAAGACCATACAGACTATTGAAGCCTGGGAGTTTGAATAGACATCTCAAGGATAAAACTATCTATTCAGAAGGAAGTTATGATAGTAGAGCCAAATTCAGAAAAAGGAATAAAGAATAGACATTTGATCATAACCAGTCCCAAATTAGCATAGTCTTATAGTTAGCAGTCTCTACTTTTAACAATGTCTAAAAAATTTCAACAATATCAAAATCAAAGACCCAATATAGTAACTCATTTTGATAATAGCAAAATGACTCATAACTTAGCCACATAACTTAACTGCCATATAGCTAGCAAACTTGTATAAATAACCCAGTATATATCTTAAAGTGAATAAAGCTCAGATCAAAAGTGTTATATAGAAAAAGAATAAGTATACTGATAAAGGACCTTCAGGATTACATCTTAGATACATTGGCTTCAAGAAACTACTGACTCTGGGAGTCAAGAAGATAAGAATTTAAGATACAGAAATCTGATATACTTGTTAAACTTAGCATCCACTACATTATACTATATATACTTCCTTATAGTAAAAAACAAAGTATTCAAAAAATTCAGGAAGTTTAAGATGAGTATAGAAAATGAGACTAGATGTCAAATACAGATACTATGCTCAGACAATGGTATAGAGTATGTAAATAAGGTCTTCAAACACTTCTTGAAAAAGTATAGAATATAGTATTATAAGATAGCACCCTATACTCCTCAGCAGAATAGTATGGCAGAGTGGTTCAACTGAATAATGGTAGAGATGGCTTGAATTATAATGAATTCAACCAGTCTATAAGGAATAATCTGTAGTCCCAACCCCAGGATTGCTCAAATTAATAAGCTTCAACTTGAGAAACTAGCAAAAAAGTATCCTCTTTTTTCTATCTCCCTGTACTTAGCCAAAGTAGAGCCAGAAAATGACTAAGAAGATTTTTCCAAAGTTGAAAGTTGAGTCAGGCCCTTAATCTAGAAATTTCAAGATATATGTATTTCCAAAGAAACTATCTGAAGGATTACTACCCAAATGAACAGTTGACCATACCATCAAGGAGCAAAACTAGCCTTCAAGTCAATCTACCACATGTCTCATAGAGAAAACAATGTACTCAAGAAAGAAATTAATGAACTCCTAGAATAAGAATTTATCAGACCATGTGTATCACCCTATGGTACACCAGTCCTCTTTGTTGTCAAGAAAAGTTAAGACCTTTGAATATATATAGATTACCAAGATCTCAATGAACAGACTATCAAGAACTGTTACCCACTATCTCAAATTAATGAGATCTTTGACAGACTCACCAATTCTCAATTCATGAGTTTTTTGATCTATGAAACAGATACTGGCAAATTGCTAATAAGAAAGAAGATATCTATAAGACTATCTTTCAAACCTGCTATGGAAATTTCGAATTTTTAGTTATGTCTTTTGGCTTAACTAATACTTTAGAAATATTCCTGACTCTGATAAACACTATCCTGCACCCATACTTGATGGATTAACATCACTGCACATGACACGCTAAGTTGCGGGGTTGCTGATAACGGGCAAGCCGAGGTTGCGAAGTTGCTCGTGGCTGAGGACATATCTGGACAGACACCACTGCACGTGGCCGCGGAGAATGGGCAAGCTGAGGTTGCGATGTTACCCATGGCCGAGTTCGGGGCGGATGTCAATCAATGCCCAAGACAACAACCGATTAACGCCGCTGCACATAGCTGCTTGGTTCGGTCACGCTGAGGTTGCGAGGTTGCTCCTGGCCGAGTTCGGGGCGGATACCAACGCCAAGGACATTTTGGAACAAACGCCGCTACATATAGCCACAAAAAAGGGTCACGCCAAGGTTACGAGGTTACTCGTGTTCGGTTATTGACTGTGATGGATGTGGTATATATGCTCTTACAGATATACAAAATATTCTTCTAAATTGAATTGCACCGCTCGTTTGTGGTTGCCGTTAATCAAGCTAGAGTTGTCGTTGCTATAGAGGGTCTTGGTATGACATGATTTGAAGGATGGTTCTCTTCCAATAATGGTGCACTTTATGGTTTTTTTCATCATGTATATTCCCATCTATTAATCCTGGGACAGCCCTGATTCTTCAACCACTGCTCTTCCGCCTCCCGCAAGGCAGTAAGAATCACAACATCCACTGCACGGGTATTCGCACATGCAGGAGGGCGGATTGGGAATCCCCCTTAGAACCCGGCGAGGACATTGGGGCATTTCGTTTCCTGTGCAGATACTTTTTGACCTTTGCCGCCAAACTGTAATGCAGCCCTGGCGCGAGCGGAAATGCCTGGAGCGGGGGAAAATGTCAGTAATCAGATTGTGAACCTCCCTTAGAACACTGTGAAGGCAAGCACTTGTAATTGGAGAGCCGCCTTTCTTTCTTTTTTTTTTT
>RQIL01044869.1:0-14397 GCA_003951145.1 Jimgerdemannia lactiflua | reverse complement strand
AAGAGGTAGTTTCCATAGTATATTCTGGAGTTTGGTTGACAGATGATATGATTGTTAGTAAAAAAAAATTATTCAAAAACAAGCACAATTAATATATATAGTTAGTTCTTATAATCCATACTCTTGAAGGCTCTTCTTAGCTATTTTATGTTTGTCTTTCAAATTGTAAATCTGTGTATTTACAACTACTCTTTACATCTCAGGAACTATTCATAGAGGATATATCTTATTAAGGTATGAAAATTATAAGCAAGACTATACATTTTGGGCAGACTTGATTCATACATATAATGGTTCTGGTTTCTGGAATGAGGAAGCAACTAAATTCTAAGTACTCAAAATAGCTCGAAGAGTTATTGAGAGTTTGGGAAGTTCTTGTGGATTCAGGGAGAAAATATTCTGAGCTTTATTTGAGAGAACAGAGAGGATATTTATACAAGGTCTGAAAGAAGGATCCAGAAGAATCTGAGAAATCAATGGAAATGCCAAGAGAAAGATTTGTTGGTGATGATGACAAATAAAGATCCGCAATGTTCCATGAAGTTCCATAATTAGCTAAGACTGGAACAGAAGTGACAAGAATGTTCTAGCTGTGGCTTAGCACCAAGAGATGATTTCTAATCATTCGGAAGATACTGGAAGGTTACGGAAAGTACTAGAAAGACAAAAAAAGAAATAAACTACACTAAAATGTTACATCTCCTCCTCCTTAAGAATCAATGTCCTCATTGAATTTGGAAGGTAACATAAGAAAATAAAACCAAAAGAAAAGACAAATAAAATATATTGGCTCATTGGCAAGGATCAGCCATCCTTGTATAAGGTGAGGGCCAAAGTATCATCTTGATCGGATGAGAACTGGTTTGAATCTCATTAGTTGCAGGGTTTACAGAGTTCTTCTGTAGGTCTTGTTGCTGATGCTGTATTCCTTAGAGTGCCCCAATGTGTAATGCACCTGATCAGTACAGTAGGTCATCTACTATTCAAGGGGAGAACCTCATGGGCAGTCAATGAGTTTCTTTTTGCTCAAATTCTTGAATGAGATCTTGGGAGTTCTTGAGATTGGCAGCAGATTCCTAGGTAGCATTGTATTCAGAGTAGCCCATCCACTTGACTAGGTATTCTGTGTGATGATATCAGACTCATTTGTCTAAGATTTTCTCAACTTCATACTCGATATGATCTTGAACCATAACTGGTGCTGAGGGTGTCAGAATTCGGCCAGAGTAAGGGAGTGACTGGTTCCAGGCCTTGAGTTATGACACATGGAATACTGGATGTATATGTATAGTTGTCAGTAGACTGAGATGGTAGGAGTAGGTAGAGGCTTGCTTGGCAATCTCGAAGGATCCAAGGTACTTGGGTTGGAATTTGGCTGACTGGTGGTTGACTTGAGATTGGGCCTTGATGTTGTCGGCTTTGAGTAGAACCATATCTTCAATAGTGTAGTTGACATCACAATGTTTCTTATCTGTATTTAACTTGATGTTGTTGAGCCTTTAGCAGATTTGCAGTTGCGATCTTGAGAAGGAAATCCATTTTGTCAATAAGATTCTGGGCAGTGGGGACTTGTGTGTGACTGAATTGCTGGAATGAGACTAGGCTTGCAGGGATCTCAGGTTTTTGGCTGTGTAATAACTGAAAAGGGGAAAGACCAGTAGATGATTAGACTGCATTGTTGTAGGTGAACTTGGTGTAGATCAGGTAGTGGTCCCAATCATCTAGCTCATAAGATATATAGTTTCTGAGTATTTGTTCAAGTATTCTATTCATTCACTCAGTCTGTTCATCAGTTTGAGGGTGGAAGGCAGTGGACATAGTGATTTGGATTCCAAGAGTCTTGAAGAATGCTTGCCAGAAGTGACTTGTGAATTTGGGGTTGCAGTCACTGACAATTACTCGGGGAAGTCCATATTGGTGGAAGATAGACTTGAAGAAGATTCTAGCAATCTTGGGGGCAGTGGCATTGGTTGTGGTTGGCTTGGCAATAGTGATTTTGGTCAGGTGGTCCACAAATACGATGATGGCATCATAGCCTGATTTGGTTTATGGGAGTTGTACATTGTGACTTGCTTGAACTTCTTAGTCAGAATTGGCAACAGTTGCAGAAGACCAGCAGGCTTTTGGTTGCTTGACTTGTTCCTTTGACACAGGTCACAGCTTTGAACATACTCCTTGATTTCCTTGAGTATGTTGGGCCAGTAGTAATCTCGTTGAATGTTCTTGATGGTCTTCTCAGTTCCAAGGTGACCAGCTAGTGGGGAGTCATGATGTTCGTAAAGGATCTTGTATCAAAGTTCAGGGTTGGTGGGAATATAGATCTTGTCTTGATAGTACATGAGGTTGTCCTTGAAGGTGTACTTTTCTTTGAATTCCTTAGTGTCCTTTTGTAGAACCAGAGAGTCTTATTCATATACTGTCTTTATCTGGTTAAGGAATTCAGGTGCCACAGTGACTTATAAAATGGCAGCAAGGTCAGGCCTTCTTGAGAGCATGTCTGATACAACCAGGGTTTTGCCAGGCTTGTAGATGATGTTCGGAGTGAAGGTCTGAAGTAGCTGACTCCACTTGGCTTGTTGATGGGAAAGGGTTGGTTGGGTGTTGATGTACTGAAGGGATCTGTGATCTGTGATCACGTCGAACTCGACTCCTTCTAGGTAGTATCGCTAGGTCTTGAGGGCATGAATAATTGCCAGGAGTTCCTTTTTGTGAGTGGCTAGCTTTTGTTCTGCAGGAGACAATTTTCTTGACTCAAATGCAATGGGTCTGTGTCCTTGTCCATCATCTTGAGAGATGACCACACCAATTGCAAAGTTGGATGCATCAGTAGTAACTGTGAACTTCAAGTTTGGGTCCATGTTTCTAAGGACAGGTGCATGGGTCAGGCGGTTCTTGAGTTCTTGAAAGGCTTGTTGACAGAAGGTGTCCCAGATGTAGGGAACATAGAGGTCAGAGTTGGGTTGCTTTTGCAGAAGGTTTGTCAAAGATTCTGCTATATCAGAGAAGTTCTTGACAAATCAGCAGTAGTATCCAGCCAGACCAAGGAAGGACCTAAGTTCAGTGAGACTTGCTGATACAGGCCACTGTTCAATGGCTTGTATTTTCCTTGGGTCTACTTGAATTCCTTTGGCTGATACAATGTGTCCAAGGTATTTGACTTGATCTTTGAAGAACTCACACTTCTTGAGCTTTGCATAAAGCTTGTGTTCGCAGAGGATCTTGAGGACTTGTTCAAGGTATTTGAGATGTTCTTCTTCAGTGCCACTGAAGATCAGGATGTCATCAATGTACATGAGTACAAAGATATAGAGCTGATCCTTGAAGATGGTCTGCATGAGATCTTGAAAGGTTGCTGGTGCATTGGTGAGACCAAAAGCCATGACTAGAAATTCATAGAGACCAAATGGTGTCATAAAGGCAGTCTTGGGTATGTCTTCTGGCTTGATTCGAATTTGGTGATACCCAGAGGTCAGGTCAATCTTGGTGAAGTACTTGGTATTCTTGAGAGCATCAAAGATTTGATCAATGAGAGACAGTGGGTAATGATTCTTGACAGTAATCTTGTTGAGTGCACGGTAGTCTATACACATTCACAGAGTATCATCCTTCTTCTTGACAAACAGGACTGGGGAGCCAAAGAGTGACTTGTTTGGCTGAATGGCTCCTCACTTGATGAGTTCGTTGAGTTCCTTCTTGACTGCTTCAATTTTAAATGGTGACATGTAGTACATCTTCTTCTTAGGAATGGCCGTGTCTGGTACCAGCTTGATTTCATGGTCATGGTCTCTTGAAGGTGGTAGACCAGGTAGCTTGTCTGGGAAGACATCTTTGTACTTGTTCAGCAGTAGCTTGACACTTTCGCTGATTGATAGCTTCTTGTCTTCTTTCTTGAATCGGATCAGTACAACAAGGGCACAGGTAGCTTTCTTGAGGGCCTTCTTGAACTGAATTGCAGAAAGAGTTGCAATTGGGGTTCTCATCTGAGTCTTATTGGGCTTGATGGTAATGTTGACTCCATCTTGAATCAGGGTAACTTCATTCTTGGTCCAATCGATGTGTGGGTTGTGCTGTGTAAGCCAGGGTTTGCCTAAGATCAGGTTATGATCTCCTAGGGATGCCACTTCAAAATCTAGACATTCCCAGTACTTCTGAATCTTGAGGGGAAGTTTAGCAGCAATTGAGTCAATTGGTAGAGTGGTGCCATCAGCAGTGACAACTCCACCATTCTTGCCAGCTGGCTTGGTGAGAATCTTGAGCTTATCGATGAGGTTCTTGTTGATGAAGTTCCCAATAGCTTCACTGTCTATGAGAACATTTAGTTCTTGACCTTTGACTAGACCTTTGAAAATGAGCATTGAGTTGGCTCGGTTCTCAGCTATGCTAGCAACTTGATTAGTGCTGTCAAAGTCTTTCTGATCTCGCTTGGTTGAAGATAACTTGGTGACTTTCTTGATGGCAGGTAGAGTGGCTTGCTCCAGAATGAGCTGTGCAATTCTGTTGTCTTCATTGACAGTATAAGGTTGGTCCTTGTGGTTGACTAGTAGGACTTGCATTTCTCCTCGGAAGTCAGGGTCAATGACTCCAGCACTAATATCCAGTGAGTGCTTGACACTGAGGCCAGATCTTGGTGCAATTCTTGCATAATATTCTTTGGGTATTTCAACTGCAAGGCCAGTTGGAATGAGCCTTCTTTTATGAGCAGGAATAGTGACTTGTTGGACAGATTGAAGGTCTAAACCAATGGCTCCTTCTGACTATGCTTGAGGAATCTGGGCCTTGGGATTGACTCGCATGAAATTGAGTACAACTTCTTGTTTGACTTGATAACCTTGAGTATCTTTGGACAGGACCAGGATCCTCTTGGGTTCGGTAGTCTTTTTGGGACATTTTGTAGCAATGTGGCCAGGCTGTCGACAAAAGAAGCAGGCTCCAGCCTTCTTGAGGCACTCCTTTTCCTCAGGTGTAAGCTTGTTCTTCTTGTTCTTGTCGATGGTGTCTAGATCCATGGGGGCAGGTCCAACAGTTCTGACTTTGGTTTCCTCTCTTCTGGGGTTGTTATTGAATGGCGGTCTCTTCTGCTCGAAGCAGTTGCCATAGGTAATGACATCAAACCTATCAGCAATTTTCATTACAAGTTTCATAGTCTGGCCTAGTGCTCTCAAACAAATCGAATCAATTTGAATCGAATTGAATTGGAGTTGATTTGAATCAAATTGAATTGGGAATTTTTGTATTCAAATTGAATTCGAATTGAATTGAATTCAAATTGAATTAAGGTCTGATTCAATTCAATTTAAATTGAATTGAGGGTCCAATTCGAATTAGTCAAATTGAATTGAGGTCTGATTCGATTCAATTTAAATCGAATTGAGGGTCCAATTCGAATTAGTCAAATTGAATTGAACTTCAATTCAAAATTCTTGGTGGTTTATTAATTATATCAGTTCTTTATTTGAAAGGCATATCACACATAAACACATAACTGAAATTCACACATAACCGATGTATATTTTCGAAATTCTTGCCTCTGATCCTGGTCTCAGCCATACCTGGCCATAGCAGCAGCTGTCCAGTGAGCATTATTATATAATCTCTTTCTCAGCAGAAGATCAGAGCTCAATGAATTGAGTTGTTGACAGATTTTAACAAGGGTACAACATGGTTTTCCATATCTTCTATAATTATTGCAGCTTATACAAAATTGACCTTTAGTTTTTGGAGGTGCAGCAGTAGTGGCTTGGGCTTGGGCAGTGGCTTGGGCTTGGGCGGTGGCTTGGGCTTGGGTGGTGGCTTGGGCAGTGGCGGCTTGGGCTTGGGCAGCAGCTTGGGCTTGGGCAGCAGCTTGGGCTTGGGCAGTGGCTTGGGCTTGGGTGGCAGCTTGGGTGGTGGTGGCTTGGGCTTGGGCAGTGGCTTGGGCTTGGGTGGTGGCAGCAGTGGCAGTGGCAGTGGTAGCTTCAGGGGCCTCAGGAGTAGAGGCTTCAGGGGCCTCAGAAGTGGAGGCTTCAGAGGCAGCCTGAGGGATGACTTTAGGAGCTATCCTTGAGATGAATTGCTTGATTACTTCTTCAATCTTCTTCTTCTTCTTCTTACATTCATCATCAGTCTTAGGTTCCTCATCATCCAACCAGATGACAATCTTATTAATAGCATGGTCTATGTCCTCAAAGGCTATACAAAGATAATCAACATAGAATTGAAGTTTTTTATAAGGTGAAGTCATTTTTTGTTTTTTGTTTTGTTTTTTATTATTAAAGCCAGCTTATTTATATACATTTTATATGTGCAATATTTGAAGCTCTCGGCTTACACTTGTTGCTCACAGAATTGCAGCATATACTCACTGTAATATTCAAAGCTCTCAGCTTATGCTTGTTGCTCGCAGGATTGCAGCACATACTCACTACAATATTCAAAGCTCTCGGCTTATGCTTATTGCTCATGGGATTGTAGCATACACTTGCTGCAATATTCAAAGCTCTCTGCTTACACTTGTTGCTCACAGGATTGCAGGCTTGCGCTTGTTGCAATATTTGAAGCTCTTGGCTTACACTTGTTGCTCATGGGATTGCAGGCTTACGGGCTGCAATATTCGAAGCTCTTGGCTTACACTTGTTGCTTGCAGGATTGCGGACTTGTGGGCTGCAATATTTGGAACTCTCAGCTTATGCTGTGATGGTAAAGCCAAATTTGGAAGAAGGAATAAGGAATAGACATTTGATCACAACCAGTCCCAAATTAGTATAGTCTTATAGTTAGCAGTCTCCGATTTTGCCAAATGGCAAGATTATTCTGCCAAATGGCAAAATTGAAGACCTGATATAGTATAGTATTCTGCCAAATAGTAAGATTATTCTACCAAACAGCGAAATCAAAGACCTGATATAGTATAGCATTCTGCCAAATGGCAAGATTATTTCGCCAAGTGGCAAAATGACTCATAACCTAGTTACGTAACTCAACCACCTCATAGTTAGCAAACTTGTATAAATATTCCAGTATCTTAGAGTGAATAAACCTCAGATCGAAAGTGTTAGCATAAAGAACAAGTATACTGATAAAGGAACTTTTGGGATTACCTCTTTGACACATTTGGCCTCACAGAACTACTGACTCTGAAAGTCAAGAAGACAAGAATTCAAGATAAAGAAATCTGACATACTTGCTAAGTTTAAAGTCTGCTACATTACAACTTAGTGCCCATTGGCTGGTGATTCAAGATGAATCCCTCACTTTCAAGCTGAACAACAAATAACCACCACAAGAACTCACACAATACAACCAGACAGAATGGATATGAGACTACTAGTATTCCATGGATATACCTTTGATAAATCAATCATCACCTTTATTGATGATTTCGAGCAGTATGCTGCTATTAGGACCTTAACACCAGCACAACAAGTAGCCCTACTCACTGTAAGCCTTTGAGGCCCAGCAAGAACTGCCTTTACTGCAGTCAACCATACAGGAGCTGATGCCCCGGCAACACTGTTAGTCATGAAAACTTGGCTCCGAAATGCCTACTATACTGATGAAATCAAACAAGCCCTCAAGGATCAATTGAATACCATTTGTAAAGGAATGTCTGAAGACCCAAACACATTCTATACAAGGATCCGGCATCAAATAGTCCTTGCTGACTATCCTGATGCAGTTTAAGACCAGGTGGCTGAAAATACCTTTATGAAAGGTATCCACCAAGAAATCACCCTAGCCATCTGATCCACCCCAATGGCACTGGACTTAATGCAGAAAGTTGCCTATGCTCAAAGATACTGGACTGCCAGACACCCACAAGGACACATGATGGAAAGAATAACTAGAGTAAAAATGGAACCAAGGAATACTCACATAGTCCCAACTGCCATAGTCAACCAGAATACTCAACAACAATAACTACTACATCAAGAACCAAGGAAGGCTGATCCAATGGAGGAACTGGCCAAACAGTTTGCAGAAATGACCACACATCTCAGTGACATAGTCAAAGAGTTCAAAAGACAACCAGTGCAGAAGTTTGCTGCCACGAATGAAAGACAATCTATAACATACTATAACTACAAGGAAGAAGGCCATTATGCTTCAGAATGCATGGCAGAGAACAAGTGCAAGGCCCAGCCCAGCAATGTAGCTAGGAATTGAGAACAGACAAACACTATCACCTTCAAGAAAATCAGAGAATTAGAGGAAGAGCAGGAAGAATGGGAAGCTTGTCGTGCTACCTTAAGCAAAAAGGACAACCAAGCTACTCCTTACAAGAAGCCAGTGGGGAGGCCTCCAAAGAAGACTCAAGCACAAACAAAGAGGTCAGAAGCAGCTATCGAAAAAGAAACACAGCCAAGCGAGGCTGACCAGAACATGGAGCTGGAATAGGATGCTGAGCTAGAACAGGCAGTAGAAGATATCATCTGGAACACCACACCATCAAGTGAGGGAAAGAAGGAGCAGAAGCTGTGCAAGACCAAGACTTTCAAGTATGATATCTTTAAGGATATCAAAGACCAAAAAGTCAATGCAACCTTTGGTCAACTTGCAGAAATTCCGACTTTTAGACAACAAATGAGGACAGGAATCTCAGATATCGGCAAGGACCAAGGCTAGAGAATAATCAAAGCCAATAACACACAAGAAGACTCAGATGAAGAGAGTGAATACAATTGGAAAACATCAGCTTATGCCACTTGCCAGATCGAAGACTGAGTCTTTGAAGCTATTATTGATACTAGAGCTGGAGAATATCTCATCACTAAGAAGGCAGTAGACCGCTTGGGTTGGGAAATAGAAGAAGCCACCAAATTGGTATTCATCACAGCTGATGAAACATGAGCAACACTCTTGGGAAAAATCCAGGATGTCCCAATCAAGTTCAGAGAAGCCACCATCTTGGTGGATGTCATCGTCACTAATGCAACCAACTATAATATCCTCATCAGCAATTAATAGCTTCATAAAGCTAAGGCAATGATTGATCTCAGTGCTCAGAAGATACAGATTGTCTATTGAGGTAGGAAGATCAGAGTCCCCATTAATGTCCACAAAGGAGTTTGCTCTGAGATAGAGAAAGAACAAGAGGAAGAGGCCTATATGGTCACCACAAGGAAAGGAAAAAGCAAGCAGCTGACAGATGAAGAATGGTATATAAGAATCACAGATGGATATGCTCCATAAGGAAGGTGCCCCCATGGTGAAGGAATGTACTGTGCTCAATACTTGGATCACTGCTATTCCTGCATCATCAAGATAAAGAAGATTACCAACAGGCCAAAAAGGAATCAGGAGGAACCTGAAGATGGACCACCAGAGCTATCAGATAATAGTAAAGATGAGGAGGAATATATTACAGTTAAAATATGAAGAATCCACCCTGATGCAGTCATGCCTCAGTACAAATCAGAAAATGTAGCTGGAATAGATCTATCTACCACCATCTATATAATTCTTGAACCACAAATCACCACCATCCTCAGAACAGGAATTGAAATAACTATCCCACCAAACCATGTCAGAATCCTCAAGATAAGGAGCAGCTTGGCAAAAAGTGAAATATCTATAGAAGAAGGAGTCATCGACTCAGACTACACAGGAGAAATCCTCCTCCTTGTAAGGAATCACAACCCAACAATTTCATTCGAAGTAAGGAAGAAGGATCAACTAGCACAGATGCTCATCCTACCTGTCCTTAACCCAAGGATCAAGGAAGTCACAAACATCAGGCAAACTAAGTGAGGAAGAGCCGGATTTGGCTCTACAGGAAGAGGAGCACTTGCAGTAACCAGGATTACCAAACTAGAACACAAGAGAAAGGAAAGCCAAGACAAACATACCTATATAGTTGGAAGGAACTTCCCTCTCAAGAAAGAATTATCAGACCTCTTGCACAAATTCGAAGATGTACTGGCTACAGACTTCAAGGACATCAAGACTAAGGAGCCCTTATTTTAGCATGATGTCAATACAGGAGATGCAAAGCCAATCTATCAGAAGACCCACCCTATCCCACCAGCTTATAGGGAATAGCTCAAGATGGAAATCAAGGAGATGGAGGAATTCAGTATCATTAAAGAAGCTAGTAGCCCCTGGTCATCACCTATCATTCTAGCACTAAAGAAAGGAAGCTGACCAGGAGAATTCGTACCAAGGCTCTGCACAGACTACCGAAGACTCAATGAAGTCACAGAAAAAGACAGACAACTATTGCTCAACATTGGCGACATTCTCATTATGCTGGGAAATGAAGTGTGATTTTACACCACTCTGGATCTATTCTCAGGATTTTATCAAATCAGCCTTACATCTGAAGCCAGCAAAAGATCAGCCTTTATCACTTCTGATGGAACTTATGTCTACTTTCACATGCCCTTCAGAATGTGCAATGCACTAGCAAGTTTCCAGTGAATGATGAATAGCATCTTCAGAGATATTATGGAAAAATAGATAATGGTATATATATGTGGATGATGTGATCATCTTCAGTCGGACAGCCAAGGAACACTTGGAACATATTAAGGAAATCCTCAGAAGGCTCTGCAAGCATGGTCTCTACATTAAGTCCAAGAAATGCAAATTTGGAGAAGAAGAAATTGCATACCTTGGAAACATCATCAATTATGAAGGAACATATACTGATCCTGCAAAGATCAAAGCAGTAGCAGCATATCCAGTACCCACTAGCATCACCAAAGCCCGAGCCTTTATGGGTCTTACATTCTACTACAGAAGATTTATCCAAAGATTCTCCCACATCACCAGTCCCATTTATGACCTATTCAGAAAAGAGGTTGGATTTCAGTAGACACAACAGCAGCAACTAGCCTTCAATGAACTCAAGACCAGGTTGACCCAAGCCCCAATCCTGAGAAGATCTGACTGGACTCAAGAGTTCATCCTGCAAATAGATGCCAGTGCAATAAGACATGGAGCTGTCCTCACCCGGAAAAAGAATGATGCCAAATATGTAGTAGCCTATCTCAGCAGAGGTACCCATGGAGCTGAGCAATTCTATGAGTCATACAAGCTGGAATGTTTTGCAGTCATTTGGGCCATAGAAAAGTTCTACTACTACTTGGCCAGGAGACACTTCACTATTTAGACAGACCATTTGGCACTACCTGGTTGCTCACCACCAGCGAGCCAAAAGGAATCTTCACCTGATGGATCATAAAGCTGTAAGCCTACAATGCCATAATCACCCACTGCCCTGGAAGAACAAATGCCAATACTGATGTCCTCTCACGGATGCCCTGAAAAACCCAACCCCTATACAATCATTATGAATAAGGAGCTGTACTATGGAATCATCAGCTACTTGGGGCAGTGAAAGATGCCCCTGCATCTGAAAGAATAGACAAAAACAATTATTAATCAGACATGGAAACAATTAAAAACAGATGGAGAAATACTCAAGAAAGGACAACAATTAGTAATTCCCGAGCATCAGAAGAATCAGGTGATGAAGAAAGTATATGAGCAAGGCCACTTAGGAGGAACCAATATACATAACAAAGCAAAAAGGACCATGTGGTGGCCAGGAATGGAAGAAGACATCAGGCAATTTGTCAGGACCTGTGACAAATGTCAGAAATAGAAATAAGACCAACAGAATCAAGCCCCTGGATCAGCAGACATAGAATTAATACCATTTACCCACATTGCAATGGATATTATTGGTCCTCTACCTCTGACATTGACAGGCAACCAATATGTCATTGTGATTGTAGACCTATTCACAAAATGGATAGAGGCTGGACCCCTCAAGGAAGCCAATATACAGTCAATTGCTGATTTCCTTCACAGAGAAATCATCTGCCGATTCAAGACTCCAAAGCAAGTTACCACTGATAGAGGAACAGAATTCATCAACCAGTTCCATGAGATTCTTTACAAAAATACAGGATCCAATACATCAAGACCACAGCCTATCACCCACAAGGAAATGGATAGGCAGAATGAACCAATAAGACCCTCAAGAATATCATTACTAAGATCTGTGATGAATTATCCACTCTGTGGGATATATGATCACAAAGCACCTATTTCACACCATGAGAAATGCTATTTGGAGAAGAAAGTTCTTGTGGAAGTTTGTCAACAAATAATGACGCAATCTGGAAGCATGTGGATATAGAGATATGGAGATTGCATCAAATTAGGAAAAAGGCAGAGGATTACATCATCAAGGTGCAGGCACTACAGTGGAACAATGCAGAAAAGACTCACAAGCCCTTGGAGATTATCAAAATAGGAGACAAAGTCCTAGTGTATCAGAACATGATAGAAGCTTCTTGGTCAAGAAAACTGGAGCCCAAGTGGGAAGGACCTTATCTGGTACAAGATATAAAAGGGACCACCTTTTGGCTACGAAAACTCACAGGCACTATAATCTCCACCACCATCCATCAAAATCAACTCAAGAAGTATCATGGTCAATAACTGGAGTACCACAATAGCACTCAAGATCACTAGTGCTGCCCAAAGAGCCATTGAGAGACAATGGCATACCACAGAACCTCCAACCATAGAGGAATCTTTTGACAGTGTTAGAAGTATTGTGCAGACCCATCTCACTCGAATCTCTCACTTCAAGGCCTATCAGCATCACACAGAATTCCAAGAGTACTTCAAACTTGGACAGATACTCAACCAGAACCAGAATATGACCAAAGATGATTGGGTTGCCGAATGCCAGCTCTCTCTTGCCCAGGTCACCATTGCCAAGAGAATCCATAAGTTATTTCAAGATGATGAGCCAGCATTAGCCCATCTGAGAGGAATAGCCCCCTCAGACTTCGAGCGAGTTAGGCAACACCATTGGAAAACAGTAATACAGCAAATTACCCAGTACAAGACCATTCAGATGGTTGAAGCCTGGGAGTTTGAATAGATGTTTCAGGGATAAAACTATCTATTCAGAAGGAAGTTGTGATGGTAGAGCCAAATTTGAAAGAAGGAATAAGGAATAGACATTTAATTGCAACTAGTCCCAAATTATTATAGTCTTATAGTTAGCAGTCTCTGATTTTGCCAAATGGCAAGATTATTCTGCCAAACAGCAAAATTGAAGACCTGATATAGTATAGCATTCTACCAAATAGCAAGATTATTCTGCCAAATGGCGAAATCGAAGACCTGATATAGTATAGCATTCTGCCAAATAGCAAGATTATTTTGCCAAGTGGTGAAATGACTCATAACCTAGCCACATAACTCAACCACCTCATAGTTAGCAAACCTGTATAAATATCTCAGTATCTTAGAGTGAATAAACCTCAGATCAAAAGTATTAGTATAAAGAACAAGTATACTGATAAAGGGACTTTCGGGATTACCTCTTTGACATATTTGGCCTCATGGAACTACTGACTCTGGGAGTCAAGAAGACAAGAATTCAAGATAAAGAAATCCAACATACTTACTAAGTTTAGTGTCCGCTACCTTACAATACTTATTGCTTGCAGGCTTATGGGCTGGCGAGCTTGCAAGCATAAGCATTTCAGATATAGTGACCAAGTAGGTATAATGTATATTCTTAAGCTTTGAATATATTCAAAATTCTATATATTATACTATTTATGCTGCTTGTCATCCATCCCTAGTACTCCTGGGCAGATACAATGATATCTTACTCATCTCATTGGGGCTGGAAATGACAGAAATCATATTCAAATATGACAATCAGATATGTATTCAGAAATTATATTTAGATATGGTATATCTATAAGTTCTGGGTTGTGCTTACATAATATGATACCTGAGTGCTATATTTATTTGGTATTTCGAAATTTAACTATATTTTGAGATTTGAGATTAGCTATTGTTATTGGAATACTAGACTGATTGCCATGCCTTTAAATACATATATTCATGAATTGTTTCAGGGTCTAAAGCACCTCTTTTGGGTGTCACAAGATCTGTACCACTTGAAAAAATCTGCTCAATTGGAGCACTTATTGCTGGAATAGCTAAATAGTCATGTGCCATTTTTACTAGATTTTGAAAATCTCCGCTATGGCTCTAATATTTCCAATAAATTAATCAATTGGAAAAACTCAGTGGTTCAAAATAGACCTAATTCAAAAATGAAAATCCAACTCACTTGCCACTAAAATAATATATCAACTCTTGACTACTTCCTGCTCAGGATTTGTTGTCAGTTTTTGTCTTTTGTTGAAGAATATATGTTGATTTAGTTCAGCATTGATGTCATCTACTTCAATTGCAGCATTGGTGTCATCTACTTCAGAATTTGTATAATAAACTGATCCAGATGGAGAGGTATAGTTTTTGTTATAAACTGTGTGAAGTGTATTTTCAGCCTCTTCAATCCAAATATCTTCTCAATCATGAGATAAATAATATTCTAGTTTAATCCTGGGATCGAGAACTGGTTTTATTCCAAAA
>RQIL01044858.1:0-24710 GCA_003951145.1 Jimgerdemannia lactiflua | reverse complement strand
TTTTTTCCTCTATAGACTATGGCCCCATTTACTTACTGTCTATACATTCTGTTTGTCCTCATACCACACTGGCAGTCCCAACTCTTTCTTGCCTACCCCACTCTCTTACCCACTCATCCACCCACTCTCACTCTCTCAAACACTACTTCATTGCCAACTACTTGCACTCTTCCCTCACTCTTGCAATATATAACTTCCACTAATTTTATATACTATCCCTCTCCATATCCCCAACCCCTCTGCCACCCTGCTAACATTTCTCCCATTAACCATTTCCACCTTGCTATCTTATCTTGTATAGTCATCTTCCTGCTTTCCTCAAACACTATTAACCAGTGTCCTGCCAACCTTCCCCATACCACCAGAACCCACCCTAGCATGAGCCACTCATTTCCCACTACTCCAACCATTCTTGCCTCAAGTATATCTCACCTCCTTCTTCCCCACCCTCCCCAATCTCCCCCCAGGTACTGCCCCACCTCAATCCAGAAGTCCAACATTACCTCACACTCTCCTAACCAATGCTCAGGGGTCTGCACCACTTCCCCTATCTGCCCAACTCCCACACACTCCTTACACTCAAAGTCCCCTCCTGTTACTAAATGTCCTGATCTAAAATTCAAATTCACATTCCTCCTTATCACTCTCCACCATACTACTCAGAACTTCAGAGAGATCTACTTCTTCACCTCAGCCCCCCAAGCCCAGAGTACTGACAAATCCCATTCTTCTCCAATCTCTACTCTCTGCTACCCTTCTGGCCATAGGTCATTCCCAAGACTGCACTGGCTCTCCACCCCTGCTCCTAGACTGAAGTTGATTACTATAGACTGACCCAGCAATAGCCTGTGCCACTGCTACATCCCTAGGCCCCAGGATTCCTCCACTACATTTTTCTTTTATCTAAGACTGATTTGATGTGCACCTCCTATCACTCCCCACCAGAATCCATGTTCCACAGCCTCCTACTATTATCACAGCTGACTACTACCAATAAGTTGCTGGATGACCCCATGGGGAATATCTTATTTCTCAAACTTTTTGTATCAGGAGTATCCATCCCCCCCCTTGCAGTACTGCCACTTGTTGGAGCCACCATGCCTGCAAGCAGTGAAGCTTTTTGGGGAAGTCTACTAAGTCCAGACCACTCTGCTCCACTGGTAGAGTAAGGATATCCCAGCTGATCTGACATCTCTTGCTTGCCCTAATCCAATCCTTTGTTAGCTTAAGTAGTCTTTTCACTACCTATACTGGAAAGTCCAAATGGTATACCAGGTACCAAAGCTTTCGCAACCAGTACACATTCAGAATCATCACTTGTCCTGTAACATTTTAGCATAGTTTATTTCTTTTTCTTTGTCTTTCTAGTACTTTCTGTAACCTTCCAGCACCTTCTGAATGATTAGAAATCCTTTCTTAGCACTAAGCCACAGCTAGAACATTCTTGTCACTTCCATTCCAGTCTTAGCTAGTCACGGAACTTCATGGAACATTGCAGATCTTTATTTGTCATCATTGCTGATAAATATTTCTCTTGGCATTTCCATTAATTATTCAGATCCTTCCGGATCCTTCTTTCATACTTTGTATAAATATCCTCTCTGTTTTCTCGAATAAAGCTCAGAATATTTTCTCCCTGAATCCACAAGTCTTCCTGAACTCTTAGTAACTCTTTGAGCTACTCTGAACCTCTTGAATTTAGTCACTTCCTCATTTAAGAAACCAGAACCATTTCACTTGATAGCAGCAGTTAAGTTACACCTTGCCTAAATTAGAAGCCCCTCAAGAACTACTCGAACACTATGTCCATCGATGCCAATGACTGGGGCAATACCCCTTATAACAACGATGTCCCACAGAACACACCCTACATTCAGCAAGAAGAAGAGGAGGAACAGCAAATTCCCACTTAGTCATCTGGGACTCTAGAAAGCCTACTGCACACTGCACTAACCCAAATTTCCCAACTTCAAGAACATCTAGACAAGAAGGAGGGCAAAGCTCCCACACAGTCTATATCTGTACCTACAATGATATCTCCAACAGCAGTCACCATCAAGCCTCAGAAGCATGATACCTTTGATGGCCAAAGAGGAGGACTGTCTACTGATGCTTGGCTTTTCCAATTGGAGCAGTATGGAGAACTGACCAATCTGGATGAAGCAGTACTAGTCCAATTTGCCACCACACTCCTCTGAGAGAATGCTGCAATCTGGTGGTGAAATCATGTCCAGAATACAAGATTCTGTGGCCGAATCAAGGTCTGGGGTGAATTCTCAGATGCCATTCAAGGCCAATTCAAACCTGTCAACAGCACCAAGGTCGCACAAGACTGCCTGGCAAAAGTCAAACAACTCAAGTCTGTGCAAGCATACAATGCACAATTCCTGTCAATTCTTTTGGAGCTACCTCATGTTACTGAAGATGAGAAGGTTGACAAGTACATCTGAGGTCTCAAGAGATGAATCCAAGTTCATGTTAAACTAGAAGAGCCCAAAGACCTAGATACTGCAATGAAAATTTCTGATAGGTTTGATGTTATTACCTATGGCAACCACTTCGAGCAGAAGAGACCGCCATTCAACAACAACTCCAGAAGGGAGGAAACCAAAGTCAGAACTGTTGGACCTGCCCCCATGGATCTAGACACCCTCGACAAAAATAAGAAGAACAAGCTTACACCTATGGAAAAGGAGCATATCAAGAAGGCTGGAGCCTACTTCTTTTGCCAACAGCCTGGCCACATTGCCACTAAATGTCCCAAGAAGACTACCGAACCCAAGAGGATCCTGGTCCTGTCCAAAGACACTCAAGGTCATCAAGTCAAACAAGAAGTGGTACTCAATTTCATGCAAGTCAATCCCAAGGCCCAGATTCCTCAAGCACAGTCAGAAGGAGCCATTGGTTTAGACCTTCAATCCATCCAACAAGTCACCATCCCTGCCCACGAAAGAAGGCTCATTCCAACTGGCCTTGCAGTCGAAATACCCAAGGAACATTATGCAAGAATTGTACCAAGATCTGGCCTCAGTGTCAAGCACTCACTGGATGTTGGCACTGGAGTCATTGACCCTGACTTCTGAGGAGAAATGCAAGTCCTACTAGTCAACCATAAGGACCAACCTTATACTGTCAATGAAGGTGACAGAATTGTATAGCTTATTCTGGAGCAAGCCACTCTACCTGCCATCAAGGAAGTCACCAAGTTGCCTTTAACCAAGCAAGATCAGAAAGGCTTTGGCAGTACTGATCAAGTTGCTAGCATAGCCGAGAACAGAGCCAACTCAATGCTCATCTTCAAAGGTCTAGTCAAAGGTCAAGAACTAGATGTTCTCATAGACAGCAGAGCCATTGGGAACTTCGTCAACAAGAACCTCATAGATAAGCTCAAGATTCTCACCAAGCCAGCTGGCAAGAATGGTGGAGTTGTCACTGCTGATGGCACCACTCTACCAATTGACTCAATTGCCACTAAACTTCCCCTCAAGATTCAGAAGTACTGGGAACATCTAGATTTTGAAGTGGCACCCCTAGAAGATCATGACCTGATCTTAGGCAAACCCTGGCTTACACGGCACAACCCACACATTGATTGGACCAATAATGAAGTTACCCTGATTCAAGATGGAGTCAACATTACCATCAAGCCTGACAAGACTCAGACAAGAACCCCAATTGCCACTCTTTCTGCAATCCAGTTCAAGAAGGCCCTCAAGAAAGCTATCTGTGTCTTTGTTGCACTAATCCGACCCAAGAAAGAAGACAAGAAGCTATCAATCAGTGAAAGTGTCAAGCTACTGCTGAACAAGTACAAGGATGTCTTTCCAGACAAGCTACCTGGTCTACCACCCTCAAGAGACCATGACCACGAAATCAAGCTGGTACCAGATGTGGCTATTCCTAAGAAAAAGATGTACCACATGTCACCACTTGAAATTGAAGCAGTCAAGAAGGAACTCAATGAACTCATTGAGTGAGGAGCCATTCAGCCGAGCAAGTTACCTTTTGGCTCCCCAGTCCTATTTGTCAAGAAGAAGGATGATACCTTGCAAATGTGCATTGACTACTATGTACTCAACAAGATTACTGTCAAGAATCATTACCCACTGCCTCTCATTGATCAAATCTTTGATGCTCTCAAGAATGCCAAGTACTTCACCAAGATTGACCTGACCTCTGGGTATCACCAAATTCGAATCAAGCCAGAAGACATACCCAAGACTGCCTCCATGATACCATTTAGTCTCTATGAATTTCTAGTTGTGGCCTTTGGTCTCACCAATGCACCAGCAATCTTTCAAGACCTCATGCAGACTGTCTTCAAGGATCAGCTCTATATCTTTGTACTTGTGTACATTGATGACATCCTGATTTTCAGCAGTCCTGAAGAAGAACATCTCAAACACCTCGAACAAGTCCTTAAGATCCTCTGCAAACACAAGCTTTATGCAAAGCTCAAGAAGTGTGAGTTCTTCAAAGATCAAGTCGAATACCTTGGACACATTGTATCAGCCAAAGGAATTCAAGTAGACCCAAGGAAAATACAAGCCATTGAACAGTGGCCTGTACCTGCAAGTCTCACCAAACTTAGGTCCTTCCTTGGTCTGACTGAATACTACTGCCGATTTGTCAAGAACTTCTCTGGCATAGCAGAATCTTTGATAAACCTCCTGCGAAAGCAACCCAACTCTGACTTCTATATTCCCTACATCTGGGACACCTTCTGTCAACAAGCCTTCCAAGAACTCAAGAACCGCCTGACCCATGCACCTGCCCTTAGAAACATGGACCTGAACTTGAAGTTCACTGTTACTACTGATGCATCCAACTTCACAATTGGTGCAGTCATCTCTCAAAATGATGGACAAGGACACAGACACATTGCATTTGAGTCAAGGAAATTATCCCCTGCAGAACAAAAGCTAGCTACTCATAAAAAGGAACTCCTGGCAATCATTCATGCCCTCAAGACCTGGCGACATTACCTGGAAGGAGTTGAGTTCGATGTGATCACAGATCACAGGTCCTTTCAGTACATCAACACCCAACCAACTCTTTCCTATCAACAACCAAGTGGAGTCAGTTACTTCAGACCTTCACTCCAAATATCATCTACAAGCCTGGCAAAACCCTGGTTATACTAGATGCACTCTCAAGAAGACCTAACCTTACTGCCATTTTACAAGTCACTGTGGCACCTGAATTCCTTAACCAGATCAAGATGGCATATGAACAAGACTCTCTGGTTCTACAAAAGAATACCAAGGAATTCAAAGAAATGTACACCTTCAAGGACAACCTCATGTACTGTCAAGACAAGGTCTATATTCCCACCAACCCTGAACTTTGGTACAAGATCCTTCATGAACATCATGACTCCCCACTAGCTGGTCACCTTGGAACTGAGAAGACCATCAAGAACATTCAATGAGACTACTACTGGCCCAACATGCTCAAGGAAATCAAGGAGTATTTTCAAAGCTATGACCTGTGTCAAAGGATCAAGTCAAGCAACCAAACACCTGCTGGTCTCCTGCAACCATTACCAATTCCGACCAAAAAGTTCAAGCAAGTCACAATGGACATCATTGTACAACTCTCACGAACCAAATCAGGCCATGATGCCATTGTTGTATTTGTGGACTGCCTGACCAAAATCACTATCGCTGAGCCAACTACAATCAATGCCACTGCTCCTGAGATTGCTAGAATCATCTTCAAGTCTATCTTCCGTCAATATGAACTCCCCAGAGTAATTGTCAGTGACCGCGACCCCAAATTCACAAGTCACTTCTGGCAAGCACTCTTCAAG
The DNA here is from genome assembly GCA_003951145.1 of Jimgerdemannia lactiflua. Taxonomy (NCBI): domain Eukaryota; kingdom Fungi; phylum Mucoromycota; class Endogonomycetes; order Endogonales; family Endogonaceae; genus Jimgerdemannia; species Jimgerdemannia lactiflua. The sequence goes on along the minus strand of RQIL01044858.1, from coordinate 18,898 downwards.
ACTCTTGGAACTCAAATTGCTATGTCCACTGCCTTCCACCCTCAAACTGATGGACAAACTGAGCGAATGAACAGAACACTTGAATAAATGCTCAGAAACTATGTGTCTTATTAGCAAGATGATTGGGACCACTACCTGACCTACGCCGAGTTCACCTACAACAATGCAGTCTAATCATCTACTGGTCTTTCCCCTTTTCAGTTATTATACAGATAAAACCCTGAGACCCCTGCAAGCCTATTCTCATTCCAGCAATCCAGGTACACACAAGTCCTCACTGCCCAGAACCTTATTGACAAAATAGATTCCCTTCTCAAGATCGTGACCATGAATCTGCTAAAGGCTCAACAACATCAAGCTAAGTATGCAGATAAGAAAAATCATGATGTCAACTATACTATTGGAGATATGGTTCTACTCAAAGCTGACAACATCAAGGCCCAATCTCAAGTCAACTACCAGTCAGCCAAATTCCAGCCCAAGTACCTTGGACCCTTCGAGATCACCGAGCAAGTCTCTACCTACTCCTACCATCTCAGTCCACCGACAACCATGCATATACATCCAGTATTCCATGTGTCACAACTCAAGGCCTGGAACCAGTCACCCCCTTACCCTGGCCAAATTCCGACACCCTCAGCACCAGTTATGATTGAAGACCACATTGAGTATGAAGTCGAGAAAATCTTAGACAAACAAGTCCAATACCATCACACAGAATACCTAGTCAAGTGGTTGGGCTACCCTGAATACGATGCTACCTGGGAACCTGCCACCAACCTGAAGAACTCCCAAGACCTCATTCAAGAGTTTGAGCAAAAAGAAACTCATTGACTGCCCATGAGGTTCTCTCCTTGAATAGTAGATGACCTACTGTACTGATCAGGTACATTACACATCAGGGCACTCTAAGAGATACAGCATCAGCAACAAGACCTACAGAAGAACTCTATAAACCCTGCAACTAATGAGGTTCGAACCAGTTCTCATCTGATCAAGAAGATACTTTGGCCCTTGCCTTATATAAGGATGGCCAGTCCTTGCCAATGAGCCGATATATTTTATTTGTCTTTTCTTTTGGTTTTATTTCTTGTGTTACCTTCAAAATTCAATGAGGACATTGATTCTTAAGGAGGAGGAGATGTAACATTTTAGCATAGTTTATTTCTTTTTCATTGTCTTTCTAGTACTTTCCATAACCTTCCAGCACCTTCAGAATGATTAGAAATCCTTTCTTGGCACTAAGCCACAGCTAGAACATTCTTGTCACTTCTATTCCAGTCTTAGCTAGTCATGGAACTTCATGGAACATTGCAGATCTTTATTTGTCATCATTGCCGACAAATCTTTCTCTTGGCATTTCCATTGATTACTCAGATCCTTCCAGATCCTTCTTTCATATCTTGAATAAATATCCTCTCTGTTCTCTTGAATAAAGCTCAGAATATTTTCTCCCTGAATCCACAAGTCTTCCTGAACTCTTAGTAACTCTTCGAGCTACTTTGAACCTCTAGAATTTAGTCACTTCCTCATTTAAGAAACCAGAACCATTACATGTCCTGTCTGAGAGATGTAGTGCCCACTTCAGCTTTTTAGTGAAACCCCCCACATTTGCACCCTCCCCTCCCACCAGACTTTTGGCAGCACTGAGCTATATATTGAGAGGAAGATGCCTAAGTAACAAACTGCCTCCCCTGATGGCACCACTGATTCAATAATATTGCTACCAACTATGCCATTTCCTAGCACCATCATCTTATACTTATACCAGTTCAGCTTCTGGCCAGAGTATCTCTTATATCAACCAACTGCCTTCTTGAGCTCTCCCACATCCTGGACAGAGCTCAAACCTACCACTATATCATCTGCAAAGGTGCCCACCTTCTAGTTCACTCCCAATACCATTAGTATCCCAACTTACTGCTAATCCTATTCAGTAGTGGCTCTAGTGACAGAGCATACAGAATCAAGGACAGAGAGTCCCCTTGTGGCACTCCTCTCCTCAGTGTAAATGGAACTCCCTGATGACCATTCACCATAATGGCAGCCTTGCTGCCCTCCAGTATCTGTATGATAGTCTGGCCCAATATTCCTGGAATCCTGATCCAAAAAGACCAGCCTGCCATCCACCCCTGTGGTCCTCACCCCTTCAATGACCCCATGCACTCAGACTCTTCCATCTCTGATAAGTCACCCTCTTACAAAGCCTTGCTGTTCCTCTCCCAGGACCTGTTGCACTACTGCCTATAGATGTGCCACCAGTACCTTCATTATCAACTTCCTATCCATATCCAGAAGCATGATCAGTCACTAATTTTTCCAGTTCTCTCTCAGTTCCTTATTCTTATACAGGAGTGCTACCAGGCCTAGCTCTTGGGCTTCTAGCCAATTTCCTGTATCTATCACCATCTCATACATCTCTGTCATCTCCTCTATCATACCATCAATCCCCAATATCTTCTTCCAGAAGTTCCACGGTAAGCCATCCTCACCTTGTACCATCCCACTCTTTGTAGCCAACAGTACTCCCAAAATTTCTTTCTCTCAGATGGGGTGGGTCAGATCTTCCACCCCCTCCACTGTCAGAGGAGTCCACTCCTCCAGGTACCCCTCAATAGTCCTCTCATCCTCCCCTTCCTCCTCCTCACTCTACAGACTGTCCCATTGCCCCTTGAGTAATCTCAGGATCCCTTGCATACCAGTCACCAATCCACCATCCTCCCCAATAATTCCCTCCCACTACTGGTGCACAATGTATACTTGAAAGAGCCTTGTGAGATACTTTGTAGACCTCTTGCCATCCTCCAACCCCTGCCACCTCAGCCTTGCCACTATTTCTTGAATCTGTAACTCTTTTTCCTCCCTTGAGACAGTCTGCAGCTCTTCAATTTCCATCCTAGTTCTCTCCACCCTCCACTCCTCACCCTCTACCCCTACATTCTTATGGATACTTGGCAGCTCTCACCACAGGCCTTTCAGTTGCCATGAAATTTCTATCATCCATTTCCTCCTAGCCCTCCCCTCATCCTCCCTACTTCACCCTAGAAGACCTAAGTAATGGTCTTCAACTTCAACCATCAGTCACCTATTGCAATTCCTTCCTCTCTTCACTATATAATATTGCTTGCCACCTTCAGTTCCCACTGCTCTCACACCCCTTTGTCCTTCAAAAGTGCACAGTTAAGTTGCCAATATCCAGGTCCATCTTCACTCTACAAACACTTCCTGCCCTGCCACCCCCCAGTGATCCAACCAGGGGCACCACATCACCTCCAATTCTTTCCAAACTTCCACTTCCCAGCAGTCAGCTATAAGAATCCAATCAATCTACATTTCCAACCCATGCACCCAATGGGTGAAAACTGCCTGGTTTCCCCACTGCAGTTGCCCTGCATCTCCCATAGTGCTCAGATGCTCCACTTCCTCCCATCTGTCCAGCCCACCACTTCTGCCCACTCTGCCTTATCCACCATCTGAGTGATCTACTGCTACATCTCTAACCATATTGAAGTCCCCCCCTAGTATATCGACCCCAGCCTCCACCATAGCCCCATTGTCCAGCAGTTCCTCTATCCAAGTAATTCTCAACCCCCTTTCCACCAGACCATAGCAAGATCCCACCACTACTGGCCTCCATCTAAGTCTCTCCCAAGCCCCCCACAGCATGCAATCTCCCCAACCCCCAATGTCCCTCAGTTTCTCCTTGCTCTTTCTTATCGGAATTCCCACCTTCCCTCACCATTTGGCTACCCCTCCCCACTCTCTTGACTGGTGCAGTTTATTCTCCTCATTTTCACATCTCACATCCTGAAGTAACACATCCACTTCTAAGTCCTTAAGCTAGTTAAAAATGTTTTGTTACCTCCCTGATCCTTGTAACCCATTGACATTGAGTGAAAATACATTGGTTATAATATTCATATTAAATAATATTGAAGTTGCAGATCTATCTTAAAATCTCAATATCCTGATCCATCCTTGACAAGTCTAGCTCCCTCTTGGCTTCCAGCTCCACTTCCTCTTTCTTCTTAACTTCCAGCTCCACTAGGATCTCCTGAACTTCCACTGTGTCCTTCTCTTCTATTATTGACCAATAGTCCTTACATGCTATCACCCACAGCTCTACTCCATTTCAGGCATTCTACCCCTCAACCACTATCCTTCATATCACTCCCTTCAACTCTACTTCCCAAGCAGTATCTATCTTGTACCCTTCATCCTCCAGTAGCTCCACTAAGTAGGCTGTCATCACCTTTCCCACCATACCAACTCCACACAGAATATCACTTCAATTCTTCTCACTCAGAAGTCAAAGGTCTACATCTCCCAATTCCTCTTCTGCCAGGTCTGTTATCATTCAGCTCAGTCAGGGCCCCTCTCCTACACACTCTCCCCCAGGAGTCATCACCCTCTCTCCTACCATCTGTACTCCACTCAGACTAGCACTGGCCAATTCATCCCACTCCTCATCTGATGTATCCACCAGATCTTCTCCAGCCACTCTAACTACCAGGCCCCCCAGGGTTATGTCTGGGACTCCAAAGCTAACACTCTTTACACCCTTCATTATGATATCCTCCACCTCAACCCTGCTAGCTCCAGTGGCATCTTCTGGTCTCTCAACCCCCCTATCCTTATCAGTATCCCCCTCTGGCATCTAGTTATTAAAGAAAGCCTCCTCTCTGTCACTCAGCCTACTCCTCTGGGGGGCATGCTCAGAGTGCTGTGACCTCTCAGGCCCCTTCCATCTATCTTCTCCCTCTGCTACTTCCCCAGTTCCCTCCTTCTTAGCATCTGCTCCAAGCCTAGCAAGGAGCTCCTAGTGCCACCTCTTCCCCTGAGGCTTTTCCAAGATTTCTTTATCTATTTGAATTTTCTTCCCATTGATATCCACCATCATCATAGTCTTTTCAAAGGCTTGCCATGCCTTCTCCCTCTGCTCAATGGCACCATCCAGCTCCTAGAGCACTGTCAACAGATCCTTCTCCTCTTCCTCTGTACCCTTGACTCTTAAAACCTTGTACTTGAAGGGCTCCCACTTCAGTACCCTAGGCCAGTCCCCTCCATTCCCTGTCACCCCCTTCCCAGCTACTCTCAGTCATATCTCTATATCCCCAGTGCAGAATGTCATCCCCTCCCATAGCTGAAATCTAATATCCACCACCTTGCTATACTCTCTCATCACCTTTCCAACTCTATCCTTTGTTTCCTTCATTGTCACCATCAGAACCCCCTTGACCACCAGGTATACCACTCTCAGATCCTACTACAGGCATCTTGTCATTGGGACAGTGATCTCTCCCACTTACACTCTCTTAGTTACTGCTGCCACTATATGCTCCTTCTTGACAAATCCAACTTCTATCTCTTCCAATCCTTTAAAAAACTTCACTGAAGCCACCTCACTCAGTTGCTTGCCCAGGAGCACCAGTACTGTCCTTGCTATCACTGCCAGCCCCCAGAAGCTCAGTATGACTGTGAATTCTGAAATAGATTTCTTAAGTAATGGAGCCACCACTAGCCCTGTCACACCATCAGCCAGGTTCCTCTTGCATGTCACCTCTAATTACCCACCCACTTCCTTGGTTTGATCAGCAGTCACATCTCCTTTTTTTTCCTGATTCCCAGTCCCACTATTATCAGCAGTCCCACCACTCCTGTCAGCCCCTCCTCTACTGGCCTTCTGTGCCTCTATGCCTGGCCTAGCTCCACTGCTTCTACTGGGTTTCCCCTTTGCTCCTTCAACTTGCTGCCATCTATTCTTGCTACCCCTTCTATCCCCATTCTTTACAGTTGCCGCAAAGCTTACTAGCCCCTTGCCACTTCTCTCTCCTGCAGCTTCTCTTTCTTCTTCACTGTCACTTCTACCAGTTGCCTTCCCAAAGGACCCCATCTTCAGCCCATACTCTTCATTTCCTTACTGCCACTTGAATGCTACACCAGTTCCAGATCCAGTACACCAATCAGAAGGTTGAATCACTGCCATTTTGATAGTCACTTTCTTCAATAAACTGTTCAAAAAGTGTATGAAAAGTGTGCGTAATTTGAGTAGTAATGGAGGAAGAATAGTACTTCTTTTGCCATTCTTGGGCTTTGGTGATAAATCCTTATGCTTACTGGTACACTTTGTGTAACTAGGTGAATTCTCCTGTAACTCATTTTGTCAAATTTAGCTAGATTGGTTCTTCAGAGTCTTGAGCTTCTCAGCCATACATCAGATAGAAAGGAGTCTATTGGGTAGCAGTTGTCTTAGAGATACAGATGCTGAATAAGTTTGTTGACAGGTAGATGTCCCAGTTCAGTTAATCTCTAATTCTGCTGAGATCTAACTTGATGGTCTGATTCATTTATTCTGTAAGTCCATTTGTCTGAAAATGGTAAGCTGTTGTTAGTCACAGCTTGATCTTGAAATTGTATACAAAGGTCTTCATGGCTTGATTGATAAATTCTCAGCCTTAGACTGTAATGATTTCCTGGGGAACATTGTGACAACTGAAAACTTCATCATACAGGATTCTGATAATTGTCTGGACTTCAGCAGTCTCCATAGCAAAGACTTCAGGCCATTTCATCAAGTGGTCTTCAATGGTGAGAATGTAGTGTCTTCCTCAGCTATTACTGATAGGGGCCTGATGAAGTCGATTCCCAGTCTTTGAAAGGCTTTGCCTGGTGTAGTGATTGGCATTAATAGTGCTCTGTTAGTTGGCTTCTATCAGGATCTTAGGCACGTATTATATTGTTGGATGTGTGTTGAAATTTGTTTCCTTATCTTGGGCCACCAGTATTGCTTCTTGATCCTTGCAATAGTGGTGCTGATTTCTTGATGTATATTATAGTCATGATTTTTTGACAGGATTTTTGGTACTTTGTCTTCTCTTGGAACTTGGATGTATTGATCTCCTTCCACTCTCCAAAGTTCACCATTGTCTTCTTGAAATTTCTTAAAGTTCCTCTGGATGAATAGCTTGTGGGCTGGCTGGATTTCTTTCTTAAAGCTCCTATAGTACAGGCTCCAGATAAGAGTGAGGTGTAGTTCTTGATTCAATTGGGTGAGTGGGAAGCAGCCTTCTTTCATAGGGACTCCTTTCCTTTCTGTTGAGTTCAGGGGATTCTTGACAGGGTATCAACATTGGAATTCTTAGCACTTTTCTTGTAGATGATAGTGAACAGATATTCCTGTAAGGACATGATCCATCTAGCAAAGATTCCTGAGGGCTCTGGCTTATTGAACAACCATTATAGAGCTTAATAGTCTGTGATGAGGGCAAATCTCTTTCTCAAGAGATAGTGTCAGAAGTGGTCAACTGCCCATATTACTGCTAGGCATTCCAACTTAGTAACTCTATAGTTTGCCTGTAATTCATTTGTGGCTTTGCTAGTATATTTGATAATATGCTAGCTCTTGTAGTTGTCTTGCTGGGATAGATTTGATCCAAGTCCTAGGGCTGAGATATTAGTTGCTAGGATAAATGGTTTACTGAAATCTGATCACACCAGAATAGGAGCTTCAGTGAGGGCCTTCTTGAGTAAATCAAAAGACTTCTGCTGGAATTCCTTCCAGTAGAATGGTTGGTCCTTCTTGGAAATGTCTTGGAGAGGTGCTGCCTTATCTGAGAATCTTGGGATAAATTGTCAATAGTAAGATACTAATATAAGAAAAGATAGGGCCTCTTTTGCTAAAGTGGGAGTTGGGTAGTTCTTGACTTTCTCCACCTTATGGGGTCATATATATACCTTGAGCTGAAACAACATATCTCAGATATTTGACTTGGTGTTTTCCAAAGAAGCACTTCTTGGTATTGAATCTGAGTCCTGAGCTTTGGATGGTGTTGAATACTTCATGGGGGTCTTACAAATGTTGTTCAAATGTCTCTGACTAGATGATTACATCATCTATGTATACTAGCACATTTCTTCTAATAAGATCTTGATAGATATGGTTTATTATTCATTGTAATGAGGCTGGTGCATTGCAGAGTCCAAATGGCATTTGGAGGTATTTGTACTGTTCTCATCTGGTAATAAAGGCTGTCTTGCAGATATCTTCCTTAGTAATGGATATTACTTGGAATCTTTGAAACTGGTCAGTAGTGGTCATATACTTGGCTTTCTGAGAGCATTGAGAAGATCATAAATTCTTAGCAGTGGGAGCATCCTCTGTGGTGACCTTGTTGAGTTTCCTGAAGTCCATGACTAATTTCCATCCTCTTTACATTGGTACAATAATTGCTGGTGAGGCCCAGGGGCTTGATGAGGGTCTGATAACTACATTTTATAGCATTTCATCTATATATTATTGTTTGAATTCAATCAGGTGGTGTGGTGTTCAGTAGGAATGTTGTCAGATTGGTTTCACATCTCTGGTATATATAGGGTGTGCTCTATATTAGTATGGTCGAAAGTTATTATATGTGGTGGTAAATATATTCTTATATTCTTCTATCAACTCTTATATCTATTGTTACTGGTTCTTGGATAGAGTTGTCTTAATATTGATGGCTTTGATTGTTATACTTGCTGAGTATTCCTTTCTGATACCATCAGTCTCACTGGAGAGGACTTATCATTTCCCAAAAACTTGAAGACTTCTTCCTCATAGATGTCTGTCAGTGGTTCGAAATATCCCAGTATTGTTTCTTTGGGGATAGTGATCACCTTGAAGCCCATGTTCCTGATAGGGATGTGGATTGGCAACATCTGGTCATAAATTTCTTCCTTGGTCAAGAGTAGGTGATACTTTTCTTGAAGCTCCAGTGATGGCTCAAATATCAAGTTGTCAGCTTTCATTGGGAGGAGCACAGTGAGGTCTCTTTGCTGGTAAGGTTGCAGGATGACATCTTCTCTTGCTCAGATGGGATGACAGATGTGGTGTAATATTTTAGCATAGTTTATTTCTTTTCTTTATCTTTTCTAGTACTTTCTGTAACCTTCCAGCACTTTCTGAATGCTTAGAAATCCTTTCATAGCACCAAGCCACAGCTAGAACATTCTAGTTACTGCTATTCTAGTTTTAGCTAGTCACAGAACTTTATGGAATATAGCAGAACTTTATTTGTCATCACTGTCAAGAACTTTCCTCTTGGCATTTCCATTGATCTCTTAGATCCTTCCAGATCCTTTTTTCAGATCTTGTATAAATATCCTCTCTATTTTTATGAATAAAGCTCAGAATATTTTCTCCCAGAAATTATAAGATCTTCCTGAACTCTGAGTAACTCTTCAAGCTACTTTGAACCTCTGGAATTAAGCACTTCCTCAATTAAGAAACTAGAACTATTATACTTGGTAGCAGTGATTAAGTTCCACCTTGCCTAAACAAGAAACCTCTCAAGAACTAGTCACAACATCATATCCATGAATACCAATGCCAATGCCTAAGGCAATAGCTCTTACAATAACTGTGTCTCACAGAATGCTCCCTATATTAAACAAGAAGAAGATGATGAAATTCCCACTCAGTCAGCTGGGACTCTTGAAAGTCTTTTGCATACTACATTGACTCAGATTTCACAACTTCAAGAATGCCTGGACAAGAAGGAGGGCAAAGCTCCTATTCAGTCTATATCTACACCTATGCCAATACTTTCCACAGCAGTCACCATCAAGCCTCAGAAGCCTGATACCTTTGATGGCCAAAGAGAAGGACTGTCTACTGATGCCTGGCTTTTCCAATTGGAGCAGTATAGTGAGCTGATCAATTTGGATGAAGCAGTACTAGTCCAATTTGCCACCACACTCCTTTGAGAGAATGCTGCAATCTGGTGGCAAAATTATGTCCAGAATACAAGATTCTCTGGCCAAATCAAGGTCTGGGGTGAATTCTCAGATGCTATTCAAGGCCAATTCAAACCTGTCAACATTGCCAAGATCATGTGAGACTATCTGGCAAATGTCAAACAACTCAAGTCTGTGCAAGTGTACAATACATGATTTCTGTCTATTCTACTAGAACTACCTCATGTTACTGAAGACAAGAAGGTTGACAAGTACATCCAAGGTCTGAAAGGACAAACCTGAGTTCATGATGAACTTGAAGAACCCAAAGACCTAGACACTGCAATGAAAATTACTGATAGGTTTGACATCATTACCTATGATAACCACTTCAAGCAGAAGAGACCACCATTCAACAACAACTACAGAAGAGAGGAAACCAAAGTCAGAACTATTGGACCTGCCCTTATAGATCTAGACACTATTGATAAAAACAAGAAAAACAAGCTTTCACCTGAGAAAAAAGAGTACCTCAAGAAGGCTGAAGCCTGCTTCTTTTGCCAATAGCCTGGCCTCATTGTGACATAATGCCCCAAAAAAACTACCAAACCCAAGAGAATCCTGGTCCTGTCCAAAGATGCTCAAGGTAAACCAGTAAAATAAGAAGTTGTACTTAATTTCATACAAGTCAACCCCAAGGTCCAGATTCCCCAACTACAGTCAGAAGGAGCCATTGGTTTAGACCTTCAATTTATACAATAGTCACTATTCCTGCCTATGAAAGAAGGCTCATTCCAACTGGCCTTGCAGTCGAAATACCCAAGGAACATTATACAAGAATTGCACCAAGATCTGGTCTCAGTTTTTTTTTTTTTCTATAGTCAAGATCTGGTCTCAGTGTCAAGTACTCACTGGATATTAGTACTGGAGTCATTGGCCCTGACTTTCGAGAAGAAATGCAAGTCCAACTAGTCAATCACAAGGATCAACCTTATACTGTCAATAAAGGTGATAGAATTGTACAGCTCATTCTGGAGCAAGCCACTCTGCCTGTCATCAAAGAAGTCACCAAGTTGTCATCAACCAAGTGAGATCAGAAAGACTTTAGCAGCACTGACCAAGTTACTAGCATAGCCAAGAACTGAGCCAACTCAATGCTCATCTTCAAAGGTCTAGTCAAAGGTCAAGAACTAGATGTCCTCATAGACAGCAGAGCTGTTGGAAACTTCATTAACAAGAACCTCATCAATAAGCTCAAGATTCCCACCAAGCCAGTCAGCAAGAATGGTGGAGTTGTTACTAGTGATGGCACCACTCTACCGATTAACTCAATTGCTGCCAAACTTCCCCTTAAGATTCAGAGGTACTGGGAACATTTAGATTTTGAAGTGGCACCCCTAGGAGATTATAACTTGATCTTAGGTAAGCCCTGGCATATATGATACAACTCACATATCGACTGGACCAAGAATAAAGTTACCCTCATTCAAGATGGAGCCAACATTACAATAGCCAGACAAGGCCCAGATGAAAACTCCAATTGCAACTATCTTGGCAATCCAGTTCAAGAAGGCTCTCAAGAAAGCTACCTGTGCCTTTGTTGCACTGATCTGACCCAAGAAAGAAGACAAGAAGCTATCAGTCAGCAAAAGTATCAAGCTATTGCTGAACAAGTACAAGGATGTCTTCCTAGACAAACTACCTGGTCTACCACCATCAAGAGATCATGACTACAAAATCAAGCTGGTACTGGATGTAGCCATTCTCAAGAAGAAGATGTACCATATGTCACCACTTGAAATTGAAGCAGTTAAGAAGAAACTCAATGAACTCATTGAGTGAGGAGCCATTCCACCAAATAAGTCACCCTTTGGATCCCCAGTCCTATTTGTTAAGAAGAAGGATGATATATTATGAATGTGCATAGACTACTGCACACTCAACAAGATTACTGTCAAGATCATTACCAACTACTGCTCATTGATCAAATCTTTGATACCCTTAAGAATATAAAGAACTTTACCAAGATTGACCTTATCTCTGGGTATCACCAAATTAGAATCAAGCCAGAAGACATATCCAAGACTGCCTTCATGACACCATTTGGACTCTATGAATTTCTAGTCATAGCCTTTGGTCTCACCAATATACTAGCAATATTTCAAGATCTCATATAAACTGTCTTCAAGAACCAACTCTATATCTTTGTACTTATGTACATTGATGATATCCTGATTTTCAGTGGTACTGAAGAAGAACACCTCAAGCATATTGAATAAGTCCTCAAGATCCTCCATAAACACAAGCTTTATACAAAGCTCAAGAAATGTGAATTCTTCAAGAATCAAGTTGAATACCTTGGACACATTGTATCAGCCAAAGAAATTCAAGTAGACCCAAGGAAAATATAAGCCATTGAAAAGTGACCTGTACCAGGAAGCCTCACTAAACTTAGGTCCTTCCTTGATCTGGCTGAATACTACTATTAATTTATCAAGAACTTTCCTAGCATAGCAGAATCTTTGACAAACCTCCTGTGAAAGGAACCCAACTCTGACCACTATGTTCTCTACATCTGGGACACCTTCTGTCAACAAGCTTTCCAAGAACTCAAGAACTGCCTGACCCATGCACTTGTCCTTAGAAACATGGATCTGAACTTGAAGTTTACTATTACTACTAATGTATCCCACTTTGCCATTGGTGTAGTCATTTCTCAAGATGATGGTCAATGATACAAACCCATTGCCTTCAAGTTAAGGAAATTGTCCCCTGCAGAACAAAAGCTAGCCACTCATGAAATGGAACTCCTGGCAATCATTCATATCCTCAAGATCTGGCAATACCATCTAGAAGTAGTTGAGTTTGATGTAATCACAGATCACAGGTCCCATCAGTACATCAACACTCAACCAACTCTTTCCCATCAATAAGCCAAGTGGAGTCAGTTACTTTGACCTTTACTCTAAATATCATCTACAAGCCTGGCAAAACCCTGGTTGTACCAGATGTACTCTCAAGAAGGCCTGATCTTACTGCTATTTTATAAGTCACTGTGGCACTTAAATTTCTTAACCAGATCAAGACAGCATATGAACAAGACTCTCTGGTTGTATAAAAGGATACCAAGGAATTCAAGAAAAAGTACACTTTCAAGGACAACCTCATGTACTATCAAGACAAGGTCTATATTCCTGTCAAACCTGAACTATGATACAAAATTCTTCATGAACATTATGACTCCCCACTAGCTGGTCATCTTGAAACTGGGAAGACCATTAAGAACATTCAATGAGACTACTACTGGCCCAACATGCTTAAGGAAATCAAGGAGTATATTCAAAGATACAATCTTTGCCAAAGAAACAGATTAAGCAATCAAATGCCTGCCAGTCTTCTACAATCTTTACCAATTCTGATCAAGAAGTTTGAGCAAGTCACAATGGACTTCATTGTATAACTCCCACAAACCAAATTAGACTATGATGCCAATATCATATTTGTGGACTATCTGACCAAGATCACAATTGCTGAGCCAACTACAACCAATGCCACTGCCTCTGAAATCACAAGAATCTTCTTCAAGTCTGTTTTCTGCCAATATGGACTTCCACAAGTTATTGTCAGCAACCATGACCCCAAATTCGCAAGTCACTTCTGGCAAGCACTCTTCAAGACACTTAGAACTCAAATTGCTATGTCCACTGCCTTCCACTCTCAAACTGATGGACAAACTGAGTGTGTAACAATTCTGGTTTCTTGAATGAGGAAGCAACTAAATTCTAAGTACTCAAAGTAGCTCGAAGAGTTACTAAGAGTTCAGGAAGACTTGTGGATTCAGGGAGAAAATATTCTGAGCTTTATTCAAGTGAACAGAGAGGATATTTATACAAGATCTGAAAGAAGGATCCAGAAGGATCTGAGAAATCAATGGAAATGCCAAGAGAGAGATTTGTCAGCAATGATGACAAATAAAGATCTGCAATGTTCCATGAAGTTCCTTGACTAGCTAAGACTGGAACAGAAGTGACAAGAATGTTCTAGCTGTAGCTTAGTGCCAAGAAAGATTCCTAATCATTCAGAAGGTGCTGGAAGGTTAGGGAAAATACTAGAAAGACAAAGAAAAAGAAATAAACTATGCTAAAATGTTACATCTCCTCCTCCTTAAGAATCAATATCCTCATTAAATTCGGAAGGTATCACAAGAAAATAAAACCAAAAGAAAAGACAAATAGAATATATCAGCTCATTAGCAAGGACTGGCCATCCTTGTATAAGGTAAGGGCCAAAGTATCATCTTGATCGGATGAGAACTGGTTCAAACCTCATTAGTTACAGGGTTTACAGAGTTCTTCTGTGGGTCTTGTTTCTGATGCTGTATCTCTTAGAGTGCCCTGATGCATAATGTACCTGATCAGTACAGTAGGTCATCTACTATTCAAGCAGAGAACCTCATGGGCAGTCAATGAGTTTCTTTTTGCTCGAACTCTTGAATGAGGTCTTGGGAGTTCTTGAGGTTGGCGGCAGGTTCCCAGGTAGCATCATATTCAGAGTAGCCCATCCACTTGACTAGGTATTCTGTGTGATGGTATTGGACTCATTTGTCTAAGATTTTCTCAACTTCATACTCAATGTGGTCTTCAATCATAACTGGTGCTGAGGGCATCAGAATTCAGCCAGGGTAAGGGGGTGACTGGTTCCAGGCCTTGAGTTGTGACACATGGAATACTGGATGTATATGGATGGTTGTCAGTAGACTGAGACAGTAGGAGTAGGTAGAGACTTGTGCAATGATCTCAAAGGGTCCAAGTACTTGGGTTGGAATTTGGCTGACTGGTGGTTGATTTGAGATTGGGCCTTGATGTTGTCAGCTTTGAGTAGAACCATATCTCCAATAGTGTAATTGACATTATGACATTTCTTATCCGCATACTTAGCTTAATGTTGTTGGGCCTTTTGCAGATTCACGGTCATGATCTTGAGAAGGGAATCCATTTTGTCAATAAGGTTCTGGACAGTGGGGACTTGTGTGTGACTGGATTGCTAGAATGAGACTAGACTTGCAGGGGTCTTGGGATTTTGACTGTGTAGTAACTGAAAAGGGGAAAGACCAGTAGATGATTGGACTGAATTGTTTTAGGCGATCTCGGCATAAGTCAGATAGTGGTCCCAATCATCTTGCTCATAAGACACATAGTTTCTGAGCATTTGTTAAAGTGTTCTATTCATTCGCTCAGTTTGTCCATCAGTTTGAGGGTGGAAGGCAGTGGACATAGCGATTTGAGTTCCAAGAGTCTTGAAGAGTGCTTGCCAGAAGTAATTTGTGAATTTGGGGTCATGGTCACTAACAATTACTTGGGGAAGTCCATATTGATGGAAGACAGACTTGAAGAAGATTCTAGCAATCTTGGGGGCAGTGGCATTAGTTGTGGTTGGCTTGGCGATAGTGGTTTTGGTCAGATGGTCCACAAACATGATGATGGCATCATAGCCTGATTTGGTTCATGGGAGTTGTACAATGAAGTCCATTGTGACTTGCTCGAACTTCTTGGTTAGAATTGGCAATGATTGCAGAAGACCAGCAGGCATTTGGTTGCTTGACTTGTTCCTTTGATATAGGTCGCAGCTTTGAACATACTCCTTGATTTCCTTGAGCATGTTGGGCCAGTAGTAGTCTCGTTGAATGTTCTTGATGGTCTTCTCAGTTCCAAGGTGACCAGCTAGTGGGGAGTATGATATTCATGAAAGATCTTGTATCATTGTTCAGGGTTAGCCAGAATATAGACCTTGTCTTGATGGTACATATGATTGTCCTTGAAGGTGTACTTTTCTTTGAATTCGTAGGTGTCCTTTTGTAGAACCAGAGCATCTTGTTCATATGCGGTCTTGATCTGGTTTAGGAATTCAGGTGCCATGGTGACTTGTAAAATGGTGGCAAGGTCAGGTCTTCTTGAGAGCACATCTGGTACAACCAGGGTTTTGCTGGGCTTATAGATGATGTTCGGGGTGAAGGTCTGAAGTAACTAACTCCACTTGGCTTGTTGATGGGAAAGAGTTGGTTGGGTGTTGATGTACTGAAGGGATCTGTAATCCATGATCACATCGAACTCAACTTCTTCTAGGTAGTGTTGCCAGGTCTTGAGGGCATAAATGATTGCCAGGAGTTCCTTTTCGTGGGTGGCTAGCTCTTGTTCTGCAGGGGACATTTTCCTTGACTCAAAGGCAATGGGTCTATGTCCTTGACCATCATCTTGACAAAATGACTGTACTAATTGCGAAGTTGGATGCATCAGTAGTAACAGTGAACTTCAAGTTCGGGTCCATATTTCTAAGGACAGGTGCATGGGTCAGGCAGTTCTTGAGTTCTTGAAAAGCTTGTTGACAGAAGGTATCCCAGATGTAGGGGACATAGAGGTCGGAGTTGGGTTGCTTTTGCAGGAGGTTTGTCAAAGATTCTGCTATGCCAGAAGTTCTTGACAAATCGGCAGTAGTATCCAGCCAGACCAAGGAAGGACCTAAGTTGGGTGAGACTTGCTAGTACAGGCCACTGTTCAATGACTTGTATTTTTCTTGGGTCTACTTGAATTCCTTTGGCTGATATAATGTGTCCAAGGCATTCGACTTGATCTTTGAAGAAATCACACTTCTTGAGCTTTGCATAAAGCTTGTGTTCATGGAGGATCTTGAAGACTTGTTTGAGGTGTTTGAGATGTTCTTCTTCAGTGCCACTGAAGATCAGGATGTCATCAATGTACATAAGTACAAAGATATAGAGCTGATCTTTGAAGATGGTCTGCATGAGATCTTGAAAGGTTGCTGGTGCATTGGTGAGACCAAAGGCCATGACTAGAAATTCATAGAGACCAAATGGTGTCATGAAGGCAGTCTTGGGTATGTCTTCTGGCTTGATTCGAATTTGGTGATACCCAGAGGTCAGGTCAATCTTGGTGAAGTACTTGGCATTCTTGAGAGCATCAAAGATTTGATCATTGAGAGGCAGTGGGTAATGATTCTTGACAGTAATCTTGTTGAGTGCATAGTAGTCAATGCACATTTGCAAGGTATCATTCTTCTTCTTGACAAATAGGACTGGGGAGCCAAAAGGTAACTTGCTCGGCTGAATGGCTCCTCACTCAATGAGTTCATTGAGTTCCTTCTTGACTGCTTCAATTTCAAGTAGTGATATGCAGTACATCTTCTTCTTAAGAATGGCCATATCTGGTACCAGCTTGATTTCGTGATCATGGTCTCTTGAAGGTGGTAGACCAGGTAGCTTGTCTGGGAAGACATCCTTGTACTTGTTTAGCAGTAGCTTGATACTTTCACTGATTGATAGCTTTTTATCTTCTTTCTTCAGTCGGATCAGTATAACAAAGGCACAGATATCTTTCTTGAGAGCCTTCTTGAACTGGAATTCCCAAAAGAGTTGCAATTGGGGTTCTCGTCTGAGTCTTATCTGGCTTGATGGTAATGTTAACTCCATCTTGAATCAGGGTGACTTCATTCTTGGTCCAATCAATATGAGGGTTGTGTTGGGTAAGCCAGGGTTTGCCTAAGATCAGGTCATGATCCCCTAGGGGTGCCACTTCAAAGTCTAAATGTTCCCAGTACTTCTGAATCTTGAGGGGAAGTTTGGTGGCAATTGAGTCAATTGGCAAAGTGGTGCCATCAGCAGTAATAACTCCACCATTCTTGCTGACTAGCTTGGTGAGAATCTTGAGCTTGTCAATGAGATTTTTATTGATGAAATTTCCAACAGCTCCACTCTCTATGAGGACATCTAGTTCTTGACCTTTGACTAGACCTTTGAAGATGAGCATTGAGTTGGCTTGGTTATCAGCTATGCTAGCAACTTGATCAGTACTGCTAAACTCACTTGATTGGAGACAACTTGGTGACTTCCTTGATGGCCAGCAGGGTGGCTCACTCCAGAATGAGCTGTGTGATTCTGTCACCTTCATTGACAGTATAAGGTTGGTCCTTGTGGTTGACTAGTAAGACTTGCATTTCTCCTTGGAAGTCAGGGTCAATGACTCCAGCACCAATATCCAGTGAGTGCTTGATACTGAGACCAGATCTTAGTGCAATTCTTGCATAATGTTCCTTGGGTATTTCGACTGCAAGGCCAGTTGGAATGAGCCTTCTTTCATGGGCAGAAATAGTGACTTGTTGTATGGATTGAAGGTCTAAACCAATGGCTCCTTCTGACTATGCTTGAGGAATCTGGGCCTTGGGGTTGACTCACATGAAATTGAGTACAACTTCTTATTTGACTTGATGACCTTGGGTGTCTTTGGACAGAACCAGGATCCTTTTGGATTCGGTAGTCTTCTTGGGACATTTTGTTCCAATGTGGCCAGGCTGTTGGCAAAAGAAGCAGGCTCCAGCCTTCTTGAGGTGCTTCTTTTCCTCAGGTATAAGCTTGTTCTTCTTGTTCTTGTTGATGGTGTCTAGATCTATGGGGGCAGGTCCAATAGTTCTGACTTTGGTTTCCTCCCTTCTGGGGTTGTTTTTGAATGGCAGTCTCTTCTGCTCGAAGTATTTACCATAGGTATTGACATCGATCCTATTAGCAATTTTCATTGCAGAGTCTAGTTCTTTGGGTTCTTCTAGTTCAACACGAACTCGGGTTTGTCCTTTGAGACCTTGGATGTACTTGTTGACCTTCTCATCTTCAGTGACATGAGGTAGCTCCAAAAGAATTGACAGGAATTGTACATTGTATGCTTGCCAGACATGAGTTGTTTGATATTTGCCAAGTGGTCTCACATGATCTTGGTGCTTTTGACAGGCTTGAATTGGCCTTGAATGGCATCTGAGAATTCACCCCAGACCTTGATTCAGCCAGAGAATCTTGTATTCTGGACATGATTTTGCCACCAGATTGCAGTATTCCCTCAGAGGAGTGTGGCAGCAAATTGGACTAGTACTGCTCCATCCAAATTGGTCAGTTCTCCATACTGCTCCAATTGGAAAAGCCAAGTGTCAGTAGACAGTCCTCCTCTTTGGCCATCAAAGGTGTCAGGCTTCTGAGGCTTGATGGTAACTGCTGTCAGAGATATCATTGTAGGTATAGATGTAGACTGTGCAGTGCAGTGTGCAGCAGGCTTTCTAGAGTCCCAGATGACTGAGTAGGAATTGGCTGTTCCTCCTCTTCTTCTTTTTTTTTTTTTTTTTTTTTTTT
>RQIL01044857.1:0-14398 GCA_003951145.1 Jimgerdemannia lactiflua | reverse complement strand
AAAAAAAAAAAAAAAAAAAAAAAAGAATTTAAGATCTCTATATTCTGAGGGCTAGACAATATAATGCAGGCTCTGAGAGCTACTGGCAATAATACAAGGAATTGAGAAGTACTGCTTTCAGTAAAGTGGCCAGCTTTGTGGTGAGTATTTAACTTATTGGTATGCTTTGGTAAGCTTGGGGATATGGGTCAGGCTCTTAGGCTCTTCTATATATTAGAGGGACTTTACTATATCTTCAAGGCATAGAGATATTTCAGGAGAAATTGGAAGGTGCTTAAAGGATTCCAGAAGGCATAACAGATAATTGATCAAGACAGATGAGGTGATTTCAGCATATAGTATAATAGAGACAGATAATTGATAGATAATAAATAGTGCAATACAAGATAATAGTGATGATTGAGCTAGGTGATTGATCAGAGATAGTACAATATTTAAGTAATGATCAATATAGTGACTACTTTATTACTTTGGAGAGAGAGGAGCCAGTAGGCCAGGTACAGTACTATAAGAGTACTGTAACATGCCTGGCTCAATAGAGGCAAATTACAAGGTTGGGCAGCTGTGTAGATTGGCTTGAGCCCCCAGTTACTTTGTCAAAAAGCAACAAAATGTTCAGATAATATATAAGTTCCTTGTGTTGGTGTCTAGTGGTATAATATTCAATAGCTAGAGACTTTCTATATGCAATTTCCTAATTTGGCGGTGTTCTTGGGTAGCGCATAATGGTGGGTAATTTTATGTGACCTGGTGGTCAGATTTCTCGAATTTGGTGGATTTCCTTAACAGTGCGAGTTCTCTGGGAATCGGTGATCAGTTTCCTTAAGGGTGTGGGTTCTGGATTTCAGGTGACGGGCAATCAGGTTCCTTATTCGGGGCAGGCAGACTAAATGCAGTGGGTTTCTCAGGTGTGGTCTTTTCGAATAATATGGTTAAGCGGCTAAGCAGTCGATGTGGTCAAACAATGCAGATTAAATGAGGCAGATCAGTAGTATGTAGTGGATTGGTGAACTTAAATACAGATTTCTTAAAAATGGACTAGAAAATGGTGGCTTATTCCTTAAGCAGTGGACTTGAATAAAACAGTGGACTTCTTAAAGTTGTATCAAAGACTGGCTTTGTTTGTGTAAACAGATTCACTGTGAAGTTGCGTCTATAGACTGACTTGAGAGGCAGACTTAAACTGGCAGACTTCTAGCTTATCTGACAAGTGAATCAAAACTTCTTTGTATCGGAAAGTGGACTGGAGTGGAAATAAACAATGCTCACAATTTCTTGGCAGTGGCTCATTGGCAGATTTCTTCTCCTAAGTGTACCAGACAATTGACTTTTGCTTTTTGAACTTTCGGAACTGAGGTTTATTCACTCTTGTCTCTGGGGTATTTTATACATTGTGGTTGCTATCTGGTTGCTATCTGGCTAATTATAGAGTGCTATTTATGGAGTTACAGTCACTGTAAGGGGTTACAGTCACTATAAGGAGTTACGGTCACTATAAGGGGTGTTTCCTACTTTAGCTATCTGAGTTATTTATACAGTTTTCCACAGCAATGGTTGCTGGGCTGGTTACTATACTGTGCTAAGTATTCATGTCATCTTGTTTATGTCATCTGACTGAGTTATGAGGTAGCTATATTTTTGTGGTTTATCACATCAGCCCCCATTAAAGAGTGGTCTGTCCCAGACTATCCTTTAGTCATCATTCCAGTAGACATAAGCATCTTCGGCATTTATGCCCACACCATCATCTCCTTCTGTATCTGGGTCACTCTATTCTAATTTAAGGTCTTTTTCTGATTCTTTAGGAAATAAGATGTCTACTTATTGAAGAGTGCTCTAGAAGGTGATCTTGTTCATTTGTTGGATGTCATTGAGGTAGAAATGGGCCTGCACCAGTGCACCAACATTTCATTTGAATAAGGTACAGATTCATTTGGCAGCCCTAGCTTCTCAGATAGTAACTCCTACTGCACTTCTTATATATGGCTGATCTTGTAACAGTTGTCCAATATTGTAGAAGACCTGTAGCTGGTGGATCTGAAGCAGTCTTTGGGCAATAGTAAGGTTTTCTTGATGCTTCTGGATTTGCTAAATCAAAGTTCCTTCAGGTTGGTGGAATTGGGGCAAGGGGATTGGAAGGGCTTGAAAGGAACTGAGAATAAGAGCTTGGATTCTCTGATCAATCATAGTTTGTGTAGATATATCTTGAGCTGATTGATGTGAACTGGGGTTCTCAAGATTTGTCCATCCATGCTTCTTATATAGATGCTGGTTCCTCTGATATTGTGTATAAGATATGGTTCTTCCCATTTTGGTTCCAGTTTGGTAGCAAAGTTTGTCTTAATTATGCTTCTCCAAACTAGGACTTGATCTCCAATCTTGATCTTCTGATCCTTCTGTTTTTGGTTATAATGCTTCTTTTGTCTTTCCTGGGCCTTGATAATCTGATTTCGGGCATCTTTTTACAGCTGATCTCCTTTTTCAAGAAGCTTTCTGAGGTTCTCATAGTCAGCAGTTCTGGTCTTCTTGGCAAACATCATTTCAAAGGGCTTTTGTTTGGTTGAGGCAGCAGGGGTGTTTCGGATTTCCCACAGGATTTCAGGTAAGTAGAGATCCCAATTGGTAGGATTGATCTTGGCAAGTCCTTTCTTGATGGTCTGGTTCATTCTTTCAGTCATTCTATTGGTTTGCAGATGATAGGAGGTGGTCCTTTTCAGGTGGATCTCATGAATTTGTGCATAACTTGAGATTATGATATTCACAAATTCAGTTCCTTGGTCAGAGATGAGTTCTTCAGGGGGTCCATATTGGTGGATGAGGTCATGCAGGTGTCCAACAATAGTCAGGGTATCTGCAATCTCCATGGGGTATGCTTCAGGCCATTTGGTCAGATATTCAACAAATACTAGAATGTATCTGTTTTATTTTGGTGTTACTGGCAGGGGTCCAATTACATCTACTCCCCATCTTTGAAAGATGTGAGTGGGTGGGGGAATCAGTTGTAGAGGGGCTTGATAGTTCTTCTTTCCTTTATACTTCTGGCAGGTATCACACTTCTGGATAATGTCTTGGACTTGTGTTCTGAGGTGGGGCCAATGTTGATATTGTTTTCGAATCTTGTCTTCTGTATTTGTCTGTCCTTGGTGGGCTTTCTGGTGTTCTTGTTGGATGAGATCTTCTTGCTCCTTGATGGTCTTGAGAACTTCTTTGAGGGTGCAGTTCCAAGGTACACCCTTCCTTTGGTTCATTGGGTCATATGGAAGAGAACATTAATATTGTTGTGAGTTCTTCCCACTTTGTGAATGATGTTGATTTCGTAATCTTGAAAGATAAGAATCCATTGGGCAAGGATTCCAGTGGGGTCTTTTCAGTGCAGTAACCATTTAAGAGCTGTATGGTCTGTAATCAGGGTGAACTTTCTTCCAATGAGATAATGTTTGAACAAGGTGACCACCCATATAACTGCAAGGCATTCCAATTTGGTGCTCCCATAGTTGGTCTGCTGCTTGTTGGTGGCTCTGCTTGCATAAACTATCATATGGTGCTGTTTGTCAGGTCCTTCTTGTGCAAGGATTGCTCCAAGGCCATTCTTGGATGCATCAGTGTACAGAATGAAAGGTTTCTGTAGATCTGGCCAGACTAGGATTGGTGCTGAGGTCAGGCAGTGTTGTAATTTTCAGAATGCTTCTTCTTGTGGTTCTTTCTATTGAAATAGTACTCCTTTCTTCAGCAAGGTTCGGATTGGGGCAAAGATTTCAGCAAATCCTTTGATAAATCTTCTATAGTAAGATGCAAGCATCAGGAAGGATAGGGCTTCCTTTGGGGTCTTGGGGACAGGGAAGTTGTTGACTTTTTTGATCTTCTTGGGGTCTGCATGTGTTCCATCTTTAGAAACTACAAATTCAAGGAATTCAAGCTTCTGTTTGCCAAAGTAGCACTTCTTTGAGTTGAGTCTCAGGTGATTTCATTGGGTGAGTTTGAAAAACTCTTCAAGGTCTCGCAGGTGGTGTTCGAAATTTGCTGAGTAGATGTTAGAATCATCCACATAAATAATCAGACAGTAGTGGATGAGAGGGGCATATACTGAATTCATCATTCACTGGAAGGTTGGGGGTGTATTGCAGAGTCAAAAAGGCATTTGGAGGTATTCAAACAATTTTTCTAGGGCAAGGAAAGCTGTCTTTTGAATGTCTTTGGGGTCCATTGGTATCTCATGGAATTCTGTGAATAGATCCATGCTGCTGAAGTATCTTGCATTTTGTAGCTGGTCCAGAAGGTCATCAATTCAGGGCAAGAGGTATGCATCTTTTTCAGTTACTGTGTTGAGTTTCCTGAAGTCTACAACAAGTCTCCATCCTCCTTCCTTTGGTACAATAAGTATAGGGCTGGCCCAAGGGCTGGTAGAAGGTCAGATGACTCTATTGTCTAAGAGTTCCTATATGTGTTCTTTTTCGAATGTCTTCAAGTGGTGGGGTATCCTGTATGATTTCTGTTGGATGGGTGTTGCATTCCTGTATTTATACTGTGGTGGTATGATGGGTTGTATGGCAGATTACCATAGTCTGTGGTGAAGATGTCCTGATATTTATGAAGGAGTTCAGTCAATTGTTGTTGTTGCTGAGGGGTCAATTCTTCTCTAATATTTGTGGAAGGCTTCACTTTCTCCTGGGTCGCAGAGGGGCCTTTCTTTTCTTCTGTGACCTTTTGCCATTTCCCTGTAAGTTTAATTCATAAACTTCTCTGTATGTTCGGTTGAGATAAGGCACAAGGTGTCCAATGATAGTTTCTTTTGACAGGATGATGTTGTCCCAGCTTGTATTGGTTGCTCAGGAGTGTACTGGATTCATTTTGTCAGGGAATATGTACCCTTCTATATACAGATTTCGGATTTCTTCATTGGGTTCGAAGAAAAGATTCCTGGGGTCTGGTGGTATAAAGATTTCGATGGTGGTTTGCTCTCCTGGCTCAAGGATGAGGTTCTTGTAAAGCTTTACTGGCTGGCGAAAAACTTGCTGAGGGGCATTTGCTTTGAATTGACTAACCTAAAGGAGATGTACTTCCTTCTTGTCTGAGCTTCCAAATCCTTTGGTTTGTCTAGTTCCTTGAGTGAGCTTGGGTACTTCTTACAATTGAGGAGTCTTGTATTCGAGGAAGACTGCTTGAATGATTTTGTCTCCTTTGTTGATTTGAATCTATTCACCACTTCCATTTCTTAAGATGACCTTGATTTCGCCTGTGTATCCTGGGTCAATGGTTCCTCCTTCAGTAGAGAGTCCTTCAAGGGCTAGGCCAGACCTTGAGGTCAACTGGATGTAAGTTTCTTTTGGTGGTTGCATAGCAATACTGGTTCTGATGAGCTTTGTACTTTTGGGGCCCATAGTGGTATCATAAAGACTGCTGAGATCATAGCCACATCTTCTTAATGTGCCTTTTTCAGTGGAATTGCATTGGGATGAAGCAGGGTAAACTGTGCAATGTTCTTGCCAAGTATAGGCTGTCCATGGGCTGAGACTCCTGTAGCATTAGATTTCCAACCTCTGATATCTAGGTGTGGCCATCTTGCTCCAGTAGAGGGATCTCGAAGATAATTGATTCCTCTTTTTCCAGTAGGGTCTAAGGCTTCCATGAAATTGATAGCATTATCTATCCATCTTTGGTGAGTTGCATAGCAAATAAGAGCCAGAATATCTTCTCTTAGGTCATATATCTTGAGGACCTTCCTTGTAGGCTTCTTCTTTTTCTTCTTTTGAATCTAGGCTTGGTCATCTCCTCTTTTGAGTGTGTGTATGATTACATCCTTACTGAGATGGATCTTTTCATATTGATAAGGCCAGCATCTTGGGTGCTTTCCATGATGGCAATATCCCATGGCTTGGAAGTGCTTCTTTCTTTCTTTGATTTCTCCTAGCTTTGGAAATCTGCATCCATTCACATTATACTTTGGTGGAAGGGTAGAGAGGGGTTTTACTTCTGTCTGGATGTAGAATCCTACTCCATGTCTTCTTCTTGCAAGTGTGGTGACCGATTCTTAGAATGAGGTTCCTTCTGTAATGATTTTTAGGGATTCTGGTCCAAGGGGCTATCTGGCTTGCTGATCCAATATGTGGCACTGATAGCAGTAGTCTCTTGGTGAGTGGAAAATGACTTGATGAGAGCATCTGCCCATTCAGAAGGCTCTCTCTTGATGGGTTTTGGGCCTTGGAATAACTGGTTGTGAGCTGGGTCCAGCTTCTTCTTCACTCCAGGGGGTGCTATCTTCTTCTTCTTCTTGTAGTGTCCAATTCGGATCATCCCATGAAACAATTGCAGGGAGCTCTTCATTTTCGGAAATGCCATCATTTTCTTCCTCTGGTGGTTGGTCCCAAATTGCTTATACTTCTGCTGCTTCGATTTCAGGATTTGGCATGACTTGTGTATGGCTTTTTGACTAAGTATTGTGGAGGCATTTCTTCTTTCTTCTTCTGCATTCAGTGCAAGTAGTGCCAGGGCTTTTTCGAATTCCCACATGTCTGGATGAGTGTTTCTTGCATTTCTGTCTTTGGAGACATTTGATGCATCCTCTAGCTTCTCCAGCAATGGCTCTGATTGTGATGGGGATAGTATCTTGTGCCCATATATTATCTTCTGGTCTGTCTTCTACCATGTTGATTCTGGGCCTCAGTCTGGGGTCATTGTCATTTTCAGAATCCTCCTCTTCTTCTTCTTCTATAGTGGTTCTTCACTGCTGGCATATTCTTCTTGAATAGTTACTTTTTTCTTCTTCTTTGATGGCTTGAAGCTAGTGACTTTGACTTGGTACTTTTTTTCTCTGTAGTCAAATTTGAGTACTTGTTGACCAATGTTGATATCTGCATTCATCTCCTTCATCCAATTGGTGCCAAGGATCATATCATAGGTGACAGCTTCAGTCACAACTGCCTTGGGGATGGTAAACTGAATGTGTTCAAGAGTAATGGTGATGTTTTGAACTTCTCCCAGGGGTTGAGTTCAGGCTCCATCTGCTACTATGATGCTGAGGCTAGAGGGTCCATCAATGGGCCATTGAATGCTGTCCAGGAATTTCTTGGTAATGACACATATGGCTGCTCCTGTGTCAATGAGGATTTTCGCTATTTGGCCTCCGATTTCTCCAAACAAGTAGGTGCTGACATGTCTTTCTGCAGCTTGTACTGCTGGGGTTGCCAGTTCTTCTTGAGGGATGGGAACTCTTTCTGTATAAGATCTGGTGGTTCGCAGTAACTTGTTCCTTACTCCAGTAGGTATTAATTGAAGGAACTGCAAGAGTGGAACTTCTATCTTGGCTTCTTGGATCTTCTTCCAGGCTTTATTATAAATGTCCTGGGGTATGGTCTTTGGGATGTATTTCTTCTTGGACTTTGGAGTCTTGGTTTCGGATTCTGGTTCTTCTCCCATTTCTTCATCAGCAGATTCTGGTTGAGGATCTTCTAAATTGATAGTAGCTCCAGGAATGAAGGGTGAAGGAGACTGGGAAGGTGTATCAACCTGTTCTTCTTCATCTCATTTCGAATTCTTCTGCTGGTTCTTTTTGGTGGCTTCTCAACTGCTTGGGGGTGGCCTATTGCTCTCTTTCTCTTTTCTGCTGGATAGACTGTTTCTTCATATTCAGCCTTAGTTGTATACAAGTCTAGGTCACTATATTCCTCACTGTCACTCTGCTCATAGTCTTCAACTGGGTGAGCTTCTGTCCTTTTGTTGTGGGTATCCTTTCGGTTTGGTGGCTCAGAATTCCTTGAGCTGCCTTAGTTGTTACATTCAGAGGCATAATGTCCTTGCTGTCTACACTTGTAGCATTGGATCTCTGCTCTGTCTCTTGAAGGATAGTTTCGACTATCAGAGGATGGGTAGTTCCTCTGGTAATCTTGATTTTTGCATGGGGGGTACCTTGGCTGGTAGTTCTGATTTTCTTGAGAGGGATACCTTAGCTGGTAATTCTGATTTTTGCATGTGGAGAGCCTTTCAATCTGGCTAACTAGTCTGTCTACTTTTGAATTGAGGTCTTGAATCTCATTCTTATCCTTCTTCCATTCTTTAGTAGGCTTCTCTCCTTTTGATTCTCCTTGAAGGATTCTTTACAGGGCTTTGACCAAGAGGTCTTCTTTATCTTCTTTTCGATTATCAGTCCAGGTGGTTCCTTGCTTGACATCAAAGTATCCTTGGGCTGCATCTACTTACTCTTCTGGCTTCCTGATGCCCAGGGTTCAGACATATTGAGCAATGTTGGGTGGGATTCCATTCATGAAGGTCATTGGACCAATGATGTCTTGATTGGTAGTATTGAATCTGGTAGCATACATTCTCTTCTGGATTCTGGTGAAGAATGCTCTTGGGGATTCTCCAAGGTTCATCTTCATTCCTATGATGGATTCTTGAGCTTTGTGGCGGGTTTCATTTCCTGCATACTTTTCAATGATCCAGTGCTGCATGGTCTCATATTGTTCTTCTTCTGATCTTGCATTCTCTATGACATCTCCTAGATCTGTGTTGACATCATTTACAGTTCTGGTGAAGATGCCTTTGGCTGGTTCTCTCAGCTGTGCCTTGAAGACATTAATTCGTCTTTGGGTTGACAAGTCTCTCAGGGCTGCTATTTCTTCGATTACATCTACGAATTCTCTTGGATCCTCCTCTGGGTATCCTGCAAATGTGGGTAGAGTTGTGCCCATTTCGTCTTCACTGTCCTCTGATTCTGTTTTGATCTCTGAATCTGGTTCTGAGTTGTTGGCTGTTGAAGGGTATGAGCTTGAAGATGTAAGGGATCTGGGAGATGGTGCCCTTCTCAGTACTATTCTGGGGAGCCTTATGGGTTGATTTCTTGGAATTAGAGTTACTGGTCTGGGTAAATCAAGGAAGACTCTTGGAGGGAATCTTTCAAGATGATTGTTGAGATCCTGAATGAGATTGTCAAAGTCTTGATTGGTGTTGTCTACTTCATCTGGTGTGAGCTTGTCAAAATCTCTGGTTGGTGTATCTGCTGGTGGTACTGGTGGAGGATTTCATACAGTGCTGGCTTCTGCAATGTCTGATCCTTCTGATGCTGAGTGATATCCGATTCTAGAGGTGATTATGTCTCTTCCTGTTCAAACACTTTGTAGAGCTGGTATTTCTTCTCCTGTAGTAGCTGAGATTGGTGTAGTGTCAAAGGTTGCAGTGGTGCTGGTCTCCAGGTTGAAGGTTGGGCTCTGTGAGCTGAAAAGTCATAATAATTCTTTTGAGAATATTCCCAGTTGAGCCCCTAAATGTAATGTGCCTGGCTCAATAGAGGCAAATTACAAGGTTGGGTGGCTGTGTAGATTGGCTTGAGCCCCCAGTTACTTTGTCAAAAAGCAACAAAATGTTCAGATAATATATATAGGTTCTTTGTGTTGGTGTCTAGTGGTATAATATTCAACAGCTGGAGACTTTCTGCATGCAATTTCCTAATTTGGTGGCATTCTTGGGTAGTGCATAATGGTGGGTAATTTTGTGTGACCCAGGTGGTCGAATTTCTTGAATTTGGTAGATTTTCTTAATAGTGCGAGTTCTCTGAGAATCAGTGATCAGTTTCCTTAAGGGTGCAGGTTCTGGATTTTGGGTGATGGGCAATTGGATTTCTTATTTAGGCAGGTAGACTAAATGCAGCAGGTTTCTCAGGTGCAGTCTTTTCGAACAATACAGTTAAGCGGCTAAGCAGTCAATATGGTCAAACAATGTAGATTAAATGAGGCAGATCGGCAGTACATGGCAGATCAGTGGACTTAAATGCAGATTTCTTGAAAACAGACTAGAAAATGGTGGCTTATTCCTTAAGTGGTGGACTTGAATAAAACGGCAGACTTCTTAAAGTTGCATCAAAGACCGGTTTTTTTTGTACAAATGGATTCACTGTGAAGTTGTGTCTATGACTGGCTTTTGAGAGGTGGACTTAAACTGGTGGACTTCTGGCTTATCTGGCAAGCGAACCAAAACTTCTTTATATTGAAAAGTGGACTGAAGTGGAAATGAACAATGCTCACAATTTCTTGGCAGTGGCTTATTGGCAGGTTTCTCCTCCTAAGTGTACCAGACAATTGACTTTTGCTTTTTGAACTTTCAGAACTGAGGTTTATTCACTCTTGTCTCTGGGGTATTTTATACATTGTGGTTGCTATCTGGTTGCTATCTGGCTAATTATAGAGTGCTATTTATAGAGTTACAGTCACTATAAGGGGTTACAGTCACTGTAAGGGGTTACAGTCACTATAAGGGGTTACGGTCACTGTAAGGAGTGTTTCCTACTTTAGCTATCTGAGTTATTTATATGGTTTTCCACAGCAATGGTTGCTGGGCTGGTTACTATACTGTGCTAAGTGTTCATGTCATCTTATTTATATCATCTGACTGAGTTATAAGGTAGCTATGTTTTTGTGGTTTGTCACATTACTCAAGGTACTGGGGTTGCATTTAGCAGCCCTTTGGGACAAGGCTGGGTATGACAATGGCACCCACTTGAGATATTGATATCATAAGCCAGATAGTGACTTCTGACTTAGAGTAGAGCAGAGAGAGTGGTGGTTGGATGACAGACCTATTAATTAGATATATAGATTGGCACAGGGCAGCCAAGGAGAGGTGGAGGTACTTATTGATGAGGTTTTTTCTCAGTAATAAGATTAGGTGAGGAGTGTCTCAAGACTACCCTTTTAGAGAGAACTAAGCCTCTACTACCTGACTCTGATCAGGTTAGGTGTAGAGTGTCTCAAGGCTACTCTAATAGAGAGAACCAGGCCCTCTCTATCTCTGATCTAAGAACTGGACCTATAGGTCATTTTATTTTCTTGCTTTATAAATATTATATATTATTTGTATGAGGGAGACCAGTTGTGGCCTTGGGGGGGACATTGTTATTGGTAGAGAGGGGGGGATGGGAGCAACTTAGAATAGAGAGAACCAGGTTCCAGCCACTTTGGCTTTGCTAAGGTCAGGTGTTGGGTAACCCAAGACTACTTTGTTATATAGTCTTATCTCATTTACATTCTTATTAGGAAATCTGGGGGATGTTTTTCCCCTATTCATTATATAACTGTGTTCTGAATAAACAAGTGTAGAAAAAGAAAAAAGAAAAAAGTACCAGTAATGTGGAATGGGTAGAAGAGACCTGGGGGTTTGCAGTATTCAGATTATATCTCTTAGAGGAGAAGCCTAGATAGAAAGAAGGAGTCCTTCTTTGATGACTGGGTGGTGGAGGGAGATGCCAATAGGGGTGAGAAGGATGGACTACTTATAGATATAGTTAGAGATGGAATAGGGGTAGAGGTGGAGGATATTACGATGAAAGGTACAAAGAATGTTCTGTTTGGAGTCTCAGATGTGGCCATGGGAGGACTGGTAGTTGGGGTGGCTGGAGAGGACCTGGTGGATACATCTAATGAGGAGCGAGATGAGTCAGCCAGTACTAGACTGAGTGGGGTATGAGTAGTAGAGGAAAGATCAAGGACTCCTGGGGGGAGTATATGAGAGAGGGGTCATGGATGTGCAGGATGGTAACAGAATTGGCAAGTAAGGAGTTGAGTGGTATAAACTTTCACCTTATGGATGAGAAGACTTGGAGTGATATCTTGGTAGGGATTGGTATTATGACAAAGCTGATATGTAGTAGAATACTTAGTGGTGCTGCTGAAAGATAAAGAGTATGAGGTGAATGCTTTTCAAGAAGCAGAACTAGGGGCAGTGGTATAGAGTCTAGTTGTCAAGAGTTGAAATATCTAGAATGGGGCAGGATTGTGGAAGGTAGTATATGAGGACTACTGAAGGAGAAGGTAGTAGTAGCAGATCAAAAGATCTTGGTAGAGTTGGCTACTAGAGAGAATGAGGAAGCTAAGCTGGAAGCTGAAAGGGATCTGGACTTGTCATAGATAGATCAGGATCTAGAGGTTTAGAGTGATATATTACTTCAAATATTATTCTCTATAAACAGTACAAATAACATTTTTTTCACTTGATATCAATGGATTAAGAAATTCTGTGAAATGATGAAATATTTTTACTTGGCTTAAGAATTTGAAAGTGGATGTATTTCTACTTCAGAATGTGTAATATAAGGATAATGCAGACAAGCTGCACTGGTCAAGAGAGTGGGGAGAGGTGGTAGAATGGAGGAGAAAGGTTGGGATTCAGATATAAAAAGATAAAGGAGAACTGCATGATGTTGGAAGTTGGGGAGAATACTTGCTATAGGAAGTTTGGGTGAGACTGAGATGGGGACCAGTAGTGGAGGGTCTTACTACTGTCTTACAGTAAGAGGGTTGCAAGTGACTTGGATAGAAGAGCTGTTGGATAATGGAATTTTGGCAGAGACTGGGTTTGATATACTTGGAGGAAACTTCAATATGGTTAGAGATGCTACAGTGGATCACTCTAATAGTGGGCTGGGCAGATCTAGCAGAAGTAGTAGATTGGACAGATAGGAGGAGGTGGAGTAACTAAGTGCTCTAAAAGATGTAGGACAATTGAAGTAGTAGAGTCAAGCAGTATTCACCCATTAGGTGGATGGACTTAGAATACAGATTGATTGGATTCTTATAACTGATTATTGGGGAGTAGATATCTGGAAGAAACTGGATGTAATGTAGTACCTCTAGTCAGATTACTGGAGAGTGATAGAGCAAGATATATTTGAAGGGAGTGGGGATGGGCCTGGACATTGGCAACTAAACTACTCTCTTTTGAAAGACAAAGAGGTGTGGGGATAATGGTGCTACAAGATGGCAGCCAATATTGTAAGATAGTGAGAGAAAGGAATTCCTATAGGGGACCGGTGGTTGAAGCTAAAGATTACTACCCAGGTCTTTTGAGGAGAGGTAGGGAGAGCAAAGGAGAGACTTAGAAGAAAAAGAATGATGGAAGTTTTACATCAGCTAGAAGACTTACTACTTAGAATAACTGGTGCCCAAGAGGATGTAGGGGGGAAGGAGGAGGAGTAGAGAGTTGGGAGAGTAAGAATGGAAATTAAAGAACTGAAGATGGTCTCATGTAAGGAGAAAGAGGTGCAAGTTTAAGAAATGGTAACAATACTGAAGTGGCAGAGACTGGAGGATGGGAAAAAATCTATGAAATATCTAACTAGACTTCTCTTAGTATGCAAGGTACAATAGAGATGGGAGAGTATTATAGGAGATGATGAAGTCATAGTGACTGGAGTGCAGGGTATTCTGAGGTTACTTCAGAGGAGATAGAGTACCTTATAGAGTAAGGAGGAGGGAGGGGAAGATGGTGGGACTATTGAGGAGTACTTGGAAGAGTGAAGTTTCCTAAAGATGGAGGAGATAGAGGATCTGACAAACTCTATCTGAAAGAAGGAAATCCTGGGGGTACTATTAGTTATAAAAAATGAGATAACTTTGAGAAAGAATGGTCTGTCATGAGACTTTTGGAAGAGAATGGTGGAAATTGAAAGGACAAAGCTGATAATATTAAGACCTAAGCTCAAGTCAACCACTAGTCAGTCAAATTCCAGCTCAAATATCTTGGACTCTTTGAGATTACCAAATAAATCTCTACCTACTCTTAATGTCTCAGTCTATTGATAACTATGTATATATCTAGTATTTCATATATCACAACTCAAGGCCTGAAACCAGTCACTCCCTTACCCTGGCTGAATTTTGATGCCCTCAGTACTAGTTATGGTTGAAGACTACATCAAGTATAAAGTTAAAAAAGTCTTAGACAAGTAAGTCCAATACTATTACACAGAATACCTAATCAAGTGAATGGACTATCCTGAATATGATACTACCTGGGAATCTACCACCAATCTCAAGAACTCTCAAGACCTCATTCATTAACTGTCTGTGAGATTCTCCCCTTAGATAGTAGATAATATACTATATTGATCAGATACATTATACATCAGGGCACTCTAAGGGATACAGCATCAGAAATAAAATTCATAGAAGAACTCTGCAAAGCCTGCAACTAATGAGGTTCAAACCAGTTCTCATCTAATCTATAATAAGGGAGCTCTTTGAATTGATGAATACTAATGATATTATTAACCTAGAAGGCCTGGTCAGGAGTTTCTTAGCTTGAGGAAGCAACTTTCTTAATGCCTAAGTACTGTCTGTTATACTTTTTAATTGACTTAGTCTCTTTCTAGATGACTTGTATCAATTTGACCAATTACAGACTTTAATTCTTTTTAAAGTCTGAGTTCTTTAATTATCCTTTCCTGAATAAAGTCTGCGGTCTGAGAATTATTTATATTCTTCAGAGTTCAAGTATTTATAGAAGTCTGTACATCTATTTTTAGATGTATTCTTTATTTTATATGGTTTTGGGATTGATCAATTAACTTATGGACTTCAATCTTTCTTTTTCATAGTTGAAATGAATTTGTTCTTTATTGAGGGAGATTCTTGAA
>RQIL01044846.1:0-14401 GCA_003951145.1 Jimgerdemannia lactiflua | reverse complement strand
ATAGTAGCTCCAGGAATGAAGAGTGGGGGAGACCAGGGGGGTGTATCAACCTGTTCTTCTTCATCTTCATTTCGAATAATTCTTCTGCTGGTTCTTTTTGGTGGCTTCTCAATTTCTTGGGGGTGGCCTACTGCTCTTATTCTTTTTTCTACTGGGTAGACTGTTTCTCCATATTTAGCCTTGGTTGGATACAAGTCCAGGTCACTGTATTCTTCACTGTCACTCTGCTCATAGTCTTCTACTGGGTGAGCTTCTGTCCTCTTGTTGTGGGTATCCTTTCAGTTTGGTGGTTTGGAATTCCTTGAGCTGCCTTGGTTGTTGCATTCAGAGGCATAGTGTCCTTGCTGTCCACACTTGTAGCATTGGATCTCTGCTCTGTCTCTTGAAGGATAGTTTCGACTATCAGAGGATGGATAGTTCCTCTGGTAATTCCGATTTTCATGTGGCTGGTAGTTCCGATTTTCTTGAGCAGGATATCTTGGCTGGTAGTTCCAATTTTCATGTATGGTGAGCCTTTCAATCTGTCCAACCAGTCTGTCTACTTTTGAATTGAGGTCTTGAATCTCATTCTTGTCCTTCTTCCATTCTTTGGTAGGCTTCTCCCCTTTTGATTCTCCTTCGAGGATTCCTTGCAGGGCCTTGACCAAGAGATCCTCCTTGTCTTCTTTTTGATTGTCAGTCCATGTGGTTCCTTGTTTGACATCAAAGTATCCTTGGACTGCATCTACTTGCTCTCCAGGCTTCCTAATGCCCAGGGTTCGGACATGTTGAGCAATATTGGGTGGGATTCCATTCATGAAGGTCATTGGACCAATGATGTCTTGATTGGCAGCATTGAATCTGGCAGCATGCATTCTCTTCTCGATTCTGGTGAAGAATGCTCTTGGGGATTCTCCAAGGTTCATCTTCATTCCCATGATGGATTCTTGAGCTTTGTGGTGGGTTTTGTTTCCTGCATACTTTTCAATTATCTAGTGTTGCATGGTCTCATATTGTTCTTCTTCTGACCTTGCATTCTCCATGACATCTCCTAGGTCTGTGTTGACATCTTATGCAGTTCTGGTGAAGATGCCTTCGGCTGGTTCTCTTAGCTGTGCCTTGAAGACATTGATATGTCTTTGGGTTGATAAGTCTCTCAGGGCTGCTATTCCTTCAATTGCATCTATGAATTTTCTTGGATCCTCCTCTGGATATCCTGCTAATGTGGGTAGTGTTGTGCCCATTTCATCTTCACTGTCTTCTGAATCTATTTCGATTTCTGGTTCTGATTCTGAGATGTTAACTGTTGATGGGTATGAACTTGAAGGTGCAAGGGATCTGGGAGATGGTGCCCTTCTTGGTACTATTCTGGGGAGCCTTGTGGGTTGAATTCTTTGGATTGGGGTTACTGGTCTGGGTAAATCAAGGAAGACTCTTAGGGGGAATTTTTCAAAATAATTGTTGAGGTCTCGGGAAAGGTTGTCAAAGTCTTGATTGGTGTTGTCTACTTCATCCAGTGTGAGCTCGTCAAATCTCTGGTTGGTATTTCTACTGGTGATACTGGTGGAGGATTTCGTACAGTGCTGGCTTCTGCAATGTCTGATTCTTCTGATGCTGAGTGGTATCGGATTCTAGAGGTAATTATGCTTCTTCCTGTCCAAACACTTTGTAGTGCTGGGATTTCTTCTCCTGTGGTAGCTGAAATTGGTGCAGTGTCAAAGGTTGCAGTGGTGCTGGTCTCTAGGTTGAAGGTTGGGTTCTGTGAGCTGAAAAGTCCCAATAATTCTTTTGAGAATATTCCCAGTTGAGCCTCCAAATGTAATGTGCCCAGCTCAATAGAGGCAAATTACAAGGTTGGGCAGTTATGTAGATTGGCTTGAGCCACCAGTTACTTTGTTAAAAGCAACAAAATGTTCAGATAATATATATAGGTTCCTTGTATTGGTGTCTAGTGGTATAATAATCAACAGCTGGAGACTTTGTGTGATTTCCTAATTTGGTAGCATTCTTGGATGTATGATGGTCCTTTGTGTGTGAGTGAGGTTCCTTTTTGAGTGGCAGGTAAATTCATGTGACCTGGCAATCAGTGTGTGGCTAATTTGGCAGATTTCCTTAATATAGAAGGCTCTCTGGGAACTGATGATCAGTTATTCCTTAAACATGCGAGTTCTGGATTTCGGGTGATGAGCAATTGAATTCCTTTTCTGGTGGATGGCTAAAGTGGACGATGTGGTCAAACGATGTGGATTGAATGAGGCAGATCAGTAGAGTGTGGTGGATCGGCGAATAAAAGATAGAATGATGTGGACTTCTTGAAAACAGTGGCTTATTCCTTTAAGTGGCAGACTTGAACTAATGTGAATCAGTGGTACATGGCGGATCAGCAGAATGCAGTGGCTCTTCCTTAAGTGGCCGTGATTGTAGCGGTCTTCTTGAAAGTAGGCTTAAACTGGTGGACTTCTCTTGAAACAGGCAGCGAATGGCAAAGTTATGTCAAAGACTGGCTTCATTTGCGTGAACAGATTCACTGCAAAGTTGCATCTATAGACTGGCTTTTGAGAGGCAGACTTAAACTAGAAAACAGTGAACTTCTCTTCAGGCTTATCTGGCAAGCAAACCAAAACTTCTTTGTATCGGAAAGTGGACTGGAGTGGAAATGAACAATGCTCACAATTTCTTGGCAGTGGCTCATTGGCAGGTTTCTCCTCCTAAGTGTACCAGATAATTGACTTTTGCTTTTTGAACTTTCGGAACTGAGGTTTATTGACTCTTGTCTCTGGAGTATTTTATACATTGTGGTTGCTACCTAGTTGCTATCTGGCTAATTATAGATTGCTATTTATGGTATGTTTGGGTGGACAGCCACTGTCCACATTATTCCCTTCTTTGGTTATCTGGTTATTTATACAATTTCCACAGCAATGGTTGCTGTGCTGGTTACTATGCTAAGTGTTCATATCATCTGGTTTATTTGCATCATCTGGCTGTTATCTGGCAATAATTTGGGTGGTACATTTTGTGGTCTGTCACACTACTCTTACCATCTCTGTTTACTGACAACCATGCATATACATCCAGTATTTTATATATCACAACTCAAGGCCTGGAACCAGTCACCCCCTAACCCTGGTCAAATTCCAATACTCTCAGCACTAGTTATAATTGAAGACCACATTGAGTATGAAGTCAAGAAAATCTTAGACAAATGAGTCCAACACCATCATACAGAATACCTAGTCAAGTGGATGGGCTACTCTGAATACAATGCTACCTGGGAATCTATTGCTAATCTCAACAACTCTCATGACCTCATTCAAGAGTTCAAGCAAAAAGAAACTCATTGACTGCCCATAAGATTCTCTCCCTAGATAGTAGATGACATACTGAACTGATCAGATATATTATACATCAGGCACTCTAAGAGATATAGCATCAGAAATAAGATTTATAGAAGAACTCTGCAAAGTCTGCAATCAATAAGATTCAAATCAGTTCTTATCTGATCAAGATAATACTTTGGCCCTTGCCTTATATAAAGATAGCTAGTCCTTGTCAATGAGTCAATATATTTTATTTGTATTTCTTTTTGGTTTATTTTTTTGTATAACTTTGAGAATTCAATGAGGATATTGATTCTTAAAGAGGGGGATATATGATATTTTAGCATAGTATACTTTTTTTCTTTATCTTTTCTAGTATATTCTGTAACCTTCTAGTATTTTCTGAATGCTTAGAAATTCTTTCTTGGCACTAAGCCTTAGCTTGACATTCTTATCATGTCCTTACTAATTTTAACTAGTTCCAGAACTTTATGGAAACTCATGGAACTTTATTTGTCATCTTTGCTAAGAACCTTCCTCTTGGTATTTCCATTGATTTCTTAGATCCTTCTGGATTCTTCTTTTAGATCTTGTATAAATATCCTCTCTGTTCTCATGAATAAAGCTTAGAATATTTTCGCCCAGAAACCACAAGATCTTTAAGAACTTTGATTAACTCTTCAAGCTACTTTGAACTTCCAGAATTAAGTCACTTCCTTACTTAGAAAATGGAATCATTACAAAGAGCATTGTAGATTGCCCATTGGGTATCAGCAAGAACCTTATCTACTTCTTTTGCATATTTGCTGAAATTATTAGTAAAGGCCTCATCAATAAATAGTAAATAGAGAATATCTCATTTGGCTTTAGGTTTCTGATGAAGGAGCTTCTTGAAACTGGTGGCAGTATGGTGGGCCTCAATCTATTCCTAGGGAATAGCATTATTAAAAGTTAGGGGTATATGATAGTGAGTCACAGACTGAGACTTGGCAGTAATGATGAATTTATCATTGCTGCTATTGGTATCAAAATAGAGATCCATACTGTGACAAACTACAAAATCATAGCTATTTCATAACTCAGTCAGATGATGTGAACAAGATGACATGAACACTCAGCATAGCATAGTAACCAGCCCAGCAACCATTGCTGCAGAAAACTGTATAAATAACTCAGATAGCTAAAGTAGAAAGCACTCCTTACAGTGACTGTAACCCCTTACAGTGACCGTAACCCCTTACAGTGACTGTAACCCCTTACAGTGACTGTAGCCCCTTACAGTGACTGTAACCCCATAAATAGCCCTCTATAATTAGCCAGATAGCAACCAGGTAGCAATCAAAATGTATAAAATACCCCAGAGATAAGAGTGAATAAACCTCAGTCTGAAAAGCAAAAGCAAAAGTCAATTGTCTGGTACACTTAGGAGGAGAAACCTGCCAACAAGCCACTGCTAAGAAATTGTGAGCATTGTTCATTTCCACTCTGGTCCACTGTCCAATATAAAGAAGTTTGTCATTTCCAGTTTTGCCACCAAGTTCAAGTAAAGAACCTCACCACCATTTAAGAAGTCTGCTATTTTCAAGTAATCCACCTCAATGCCAGTCTTGACGCACCTTCGCAGTGATTCAGTTCATGCAAACAAAGCAGTCCTGATGTAACTTTGTCAACCGAAGTCCAAGAAAGTCCACATTAAGTCCGCCTGTTTCAAGAGATCTGCCACTTAAGGAATAAGCCGCTAGATTAAGTCTGCCGATCTGCCACGTACTGCCAATCCACCTTGTTTAATCCGCATCATTCGCCTGCATCGTTCCACATTTTTATCTGCTGATCCGCCGCATTCCACCAATTTGCCTCGTTCAAATCCGCATTGTTTGACTGCATCGACCACTTAACCGCATCGCTTGAATAATCTGCATCGCTCTAAGAAATTCGCATTGATTAAGGAAACCCGATCGCCGTCACGCCATCAAACAGAACCCGCACCCTTAAGGAAACTGATCATCAGTTCCCAGAGAGCCCGCTCATTAAGGAAATCCACCAAATCCGCCTAATTACCCAAGATCATCAGGTCACAGAAATTAGTCTGCCATTCCAGAAGAAAGCCCATTCACACATGCAACACAAGAATGCCGCCAAATTAGGAAATCACATGCAGAAAGTTTCCAGCTATTAAATATTATACCACTAGACCCTAACCCAACACCGGAGGAACTTATACCTATTATCTGAACATTTTGTTGCTTTTTGACAAAGTAACTGCAGGCTCAAGCCAATCTATAACAGCCACCCAACCTTCTAATTTGCCTCTATTGAGCCAGGCACATTACATTTGGGGGCTCAACTGAGAATATTCCCAAAAGAATTATTGTGACTTTTCAGCTCACAGAACCCAACCTTCAACCTGGAGACCAGCACCACTGCAACCTTTGACACAGCACCAATCTCAGCTACCACAGGAGAAGAAATCACAGCTCTACAAAGTGTTTGGACAGGAAGAGACATAATCTCCTCTAGAATCGGATACCACTCAGCATCAGAAGGATCTGACTTTGCAGAAGCCAGCACTGTATGAAATCCTCCACCAGTAATACCAGCAGATACACCAACCAGAGATTTTGACGAGCTCACACCCAATGAAGTAGACAATACCAATCAAGACTTTGACAATCTCATCCAAGACCTCAACAATCATCTTGAAATATTCCCCCCAAGAGTCTTCCTTAATTTACCCAGACCAGTAACTCCAATTCCAAGAAACCAACCCACAAGGCTTCCCAGAATAGTACTGAGAAGAGCACCATCTCCCAGATCCCTTGCACCTTCAAGCTCATACCCATCAACAGCCAACAACTCAGAATCAGAGCCAGAAATCGAAACAGAATCAGAAGACAGTGAAGATGAAATGGGCACAACTCTACCTACATTTGCAGGATACCCAGAAGAGGATCCAAGAGAATTCATAGATGCAATTGAAGGAATAGCAGCCCTGAGGGATTTGTCAACCCAAAGACGAATCAATGTCTTCAAGGCACAGCTGAGAGAACCAGCCAAAGGCATCTTCACCAGAACCACAAATGATATCAACACAGACCTAGGAGATATCATGGAGAATGCAAGATCAGAAGAAGAACAATATGAGGCCATGCAGTCCTGGATCATTGAAAAGTATGCAGGAAATGAAACCTGCCACAAAGCTCAAGAATCTATCATGGGAATGAAGATGAACCTTGGAGAATCCCGAAGAGCATTCTTTACAAGAATTCAGAAGAGAATGCATGCTGCCAGATTCAATGCTGCCAATCAAGACATCATTGGTCCAATGACCTTCATGAATGGAATCCCACCCAATATTGCTCAACATGTCCGAACCCTGGGCATCAGGAAGCCAGAAGAGCAAGTAGATGCAGCCCAAGGTTACTTAGATGTCAAACAAGGAACCACCTGGAATGACAATCGAAAAGAAGACAAGGAGGACCTCTTGGTCAAGGCCCTGTAAGGAATCCTTCAAGGAAAATCAAAAGGAGAGAAGCCCACCAAAGAATAGAAGAAAGACAAGAATGAGATTTAAGACCTCAATTCGAAAGTAGACAGACTGGTTGGGCAGATTGAAAGGCTCACCACATGCGAAAATCGGAACTACCAGCCAAGGTATCCCCCTCAAGAAAATCCGAACTACCAGCCAAGGTACCCTCCACATGAAAATCGGAATTACCAGAGGAACTATCCATCCTCAGATAGTCGAAACTATCCTTCAAGAAATAGAGCAGAGATCCAATGCTACAAGTGTGGACGGCAAGGACACTATGCTTCCAAATGTAACAACCAAGGCAGTTCAAGGAACTCTGAACCATCAAACTGAAAGGATGCCCACAACAAGAAGACAGAAGCTCACCCAGTCGAAGACTATGAGCAGAGTGACAGTGAAGAATACAGTGACCTAGACTTGTACCCAACCAAAGCTGAATATGGTGAAACAGTCTATCCTGCAGAAAAGAGGAAGAGAGCAGTAGGCTGCCCCCAAGCAATTGAGAAGCCACCAAAAAGAACCAGCAGAAGAATCATTCGAAATGAAGATGAAGAAGAACAGGTTGATACACCCCCCCGGTCTCCTTCACCCTTCATTCCTGGAGCTACTATCAATGGAGAAGATCCTCTACCAGAATCTGCCAATGAAGAAATGGGAGAAGAACCAGAATCTGAAACCAAGACTCCAAAGTCCAAGAAGAAATACATCCCAAAGACCATGCCCTGGGACATCTACAATGAAGCCTGGAAGAAGATCCAAGAAGCCAAGATAGAAGTCCCACTCTTGCAGTTCCTTCAACTGACACCTGCTGGAGTAAGGAACAAATTACTGTAAACAACCAGATCTTATACAGGAAGAGTTCCCATCCCTCAAGAAGAACCAGCAACCCCAGCAGTACAAGCTGCAGAAAGACATGTCAGCACCTATCTGTTTGTAGAAATCAGAGGCCAGAAGGCGAAAATCCTCATTGTTACAGGAGCAGCAGTATATATCATTGCCAAGAAATTCCTAGACTACATTCAATGGCCCATTGATGGACCCTCTAGCCTCAGTATCATAGTAGCTGATGGAGCCTGAACTCAACCCCTGGGAGAAGTCCGAAACATCACCATCACTCTTGGACACATTCAGTTTGCCATCCCCAAAGCAGTTGTGACCGAAACTGTCACCTATGACATGATCCTTGGCACCAATTGGATGAAAGAGATGAATGCAGATGTCAACATTGGCCAACAAGAACTCAAATTCGACTACAGAGGAAAGAAGTACCAAGTCAAAGTCACCAGCTTCGTGCCATCAAAGAAGAAGAAGAAGGTGACCATCCAAGAAGAATATGCCAGCAGTGAAGAATCCACCAATGAGGAGGAATAAGAAGAGGACTCCGAAAATGACAATGACCCCAGGCTGAGGCCCCAAATCAACATGGTAGAAGATAGACCAGAAGATAATATATGGGGATAAGATACTATCCCCATCACAATTGGAGCCATTGCTGGAGAAGCCAGAGGATGCATCAAATGCCTCCAAAGACAGAAATGTGAGGAACACTCATCCAGACATGTGGGAATTCGAATAAGTCCTGGCACTACATGCACTGAATGCCAGAAAAGAAAGAAGAGATGCCTCCATAATATTCAGCTGAAAAGTCATGCACAAGTAATGCCCCACCCTGAAATTGAAGCAGCTGAAATTCAAGCAATTTGGGATCAGCCTCCAGAAGAAGAAGATGATAGTATTTCTGAAAATGAAGAGCTCTCCACAGCTGTTTCATGGGATGATCCGAATTGGGCACCACAAGAAGGAGAAGAAGACAGCACGGAGTGAAGAAGAAGTGAGACCCAGCTCACAACCAATCATTTCAAGGCCCACAACCTATCAAGAGAGAGCCTTCCGAATGGGCAGATGCCCTCATCAAGTTATTTTCCACTCACCAAGAGACTACTGCTATCAGTGGCACATATTGGACCAGAAAGCCAGACAGCCCCTTGAACCAGAATCCCCGAAAATCATTGCAGAAGGAACCTCATTCCAAGAATCCACCACCTCACTTGTGAAAAGAAGATATGGAGTCGGATTCTACACCCAGACAGAAGTGAAACCCCTCTCTACCCTCCCACCAAATTATGATATGAATGGATGCAGATTTTCGAAGTTAGGAGAAATCAAATAAAGAAAGAAGCACTTTCAAGCCATGGGATATTGCCATGACAACCTATACTTATGAAGAACATTGGACAGTTTACCCTGCTTCATCCCAAAGCAATTCCACTGAAAAAGGCACACCAAGAAGATGTTGGCTATGATCTCAGCAGTCATTATGACACTACTATGGGGCCTGAAAGTACAAAGCTCATCAGAACTGATGTTGCCATGCAACCATCAAAAGGAACTTACATCCAGTTGACCTCAAGGTCTGGACTAGCCCTTGAAGGACTCTCTACTGAAGGAGGAACCATTGACCCAGGATACACAGGTAAAATCAAAGTCATCCTAAGAAATGGAAGTGGTGAATGGATTTGAATCAACAAAGGACACAAAATTACACGGGCAGTCTTTCTCGAATAGAAGACTCCTTAGCTGCAAGAAGTATTCAAGCTCACTCAAGGAACCAGACAAACCAAAGGATTTGGAAGCTCAGATAAGAAGGAAGTACATCTCCTTCAGGTCAGCTGATTCAAAGCAAATGCCCCTCAGCAAGTTTTTTGCCAGCCAGTAAAGCTTCACAAGAAACTCATCCTTGAGCCAGGAGAGCAGACCACTATCGAAATCTTTCCACCACCAGACCCCATGAACCTGTTCTTCGAACCCAATTAAGAAATCTGAAATCTGTACATAGAAGGGTACACCTTCTCTGACAAAATGAATCCAGTACACTCCCGAGCAACCAACACAAGCTGGGACAACATCATCTTGCCAAAAGGAACCATCATTGGACACCTTGTGCCTTATCTCAACCGAACACATAGAGAAGTTTATGAACTAAACTTACAGGGAAACAGCAAAAGGTCACAGAAGAAAGGAAAGGCCCCTCTGCGACCCAGGAGAAAGTGAAGCCTTCCATAAACATTGGAGAAGAATTGACTCCTCAGCAACAGAAACAATTGACTGAACTCCTTCATAATTATCAGGATATCTTCACCATAGTCTATAGCAACCTGTCATACAACCCATCATACCACCACAGTATAAATACAGGAAATGCAACACCTATCTGACAGAAACCATACAGGATACCCCACCACTTTAAGACATTCGAAAAAGAACACATACAGGAACTCTTAGACAATGGAGTCATCTAATCCTCTACCAGCCCTTGGGCCAGCCCTATACTTATTGTACCAAAGAAAGGAGGATGGAGACTTGTTGTAGACTTCATTAAACTCAACACAGTAACTGAAAAAGATGCATACCCCTTGCCCCGAATTGATGACCCTCTAGACCAGCTACAAAATGCAAGATACTTCAGCAGTATGGATCTATTCGCAGGATTCCATGAGATACCAATGGACCCCAAAGACATTCAAAAGACAGCTTTCCTTGCCCTAGGAAAATTGTTTGAGTACCTCTGAATGCTTTTTGGACTCTGCAATGTATCCCCAACCTTCCAGTGAATGATGAACTCAGTATATGCCCCCCTCA
The DNA here is from genome assembly GCA_003951145.1 of Jimgerdemannia lactiflua. Lineage (NCBI taxonomy): Eukaryota > Fungi > Mucoromycota > Endogonomycetes > Endogonales > Endogonaceae > Jimgerdemannia > Jimgerdemannia lactiflua. Next base: position 3,934 of record RQIL01044846.1, on the reverse strand, counting down.
TCCACTACTGCCCGATTGTGTATGTGGATGATTCCAACATCTACTCAGCAAATTTTGAAGACCACCTGCAAGACCTTGAAGAGTTTTTCAAACTCACCCAACAAAACCACCTGAGACTTAACTCAAAGAAGTACTACTTTGGCAAACAGAAGCTCAAATTCCTTGGATTTGTGGTCTCTAAAGATGGAACACATGCAGACCCTAAGAAGATCGAAAAAGTCAACAACTTCCCTACCCCCAAGACTTCAAAGGAAGCCCTATTGTTCCTGATGCTTGCATATTACTATAGAAGATTTATCAAGGGATTTGCAAAAATCTCTGCCCCAATCCAAACCTTATTGAAGGAATGAGTATCGTTCCAATAGAACGAACCACAAGAAGAAGCCTTCTGAAAACTACAACACTGCCTGACCTCAGCACCAATCCTAGTCCAGCCAGATCTACAGAAACCCTTCATTCTGTACACTGATGCATCCAAGAATGGCCTCAGAGCAATCCTTGCACAAGAAGGACCTGACAAACAGCACCACGTGATAGTTTATACAAGCAGAGCCACCAACAAGCAGCAGACCAACTATGGGAGTACTAAATTGGAATGCCTTGTAGTCATATGGGTGGTCTCCTTGTTCAAACATTATCTCATTGGAAGAGAGTTCACCCTGATCACAGACCATGCAGCCCTCAAATGGTTACTGCACCAAAAAGACCCCACTGAATTCCTTGCCTGATAGATCCTTATTCTTCAAGATTATGAAATCAACATCATCCACAAAGTGGGAAGAACTCACAACAATGTTGATGTTCTCTCCTATATGATCCAATGAACCAAAGGAAGGGTGTATCTCAGAACTACACCCTCAAAGAAGTTCCCAAGACTATCAAGGAGCAAGAAGATCTCATCCAACAAGAAGACCAGAAAGCCCACCAAGGACAGACAAATACAGAAGATAAGATTCGAAAAGATTATCAACATTGGCCCCACCTAAGAACACAAGTCCGAGACATCATCCAGAAGTGTGACACCTGCCAGAAGTATCAAGGAAAGAAGAACTATCAAGCCCCTCTACAACCAATTCTCCCACCTGCTCACATCTTTCAAAGATGAAGAGTAGATGTAATTGTACCCCTGCCAGTAATACCAAAATGAAACAGATACATCCTAATATTTGTTGAACATCTGACCAAATGGCCCGAAGCATACCCCATGGAGATTGTAGATGCCCTGACCATTGTTGGACACCTCTGTGACCTCACTCTCTGATATGGACCCCCTGAAGAACTCACCTCTGACCGAGGAACTGAATTTGTGAATAACATAATCTCAAGATTCATGGGATCCATCTGAAAAGGACTACCTCTTATCACCCTCAAACCAATGGTATGACTGAAAGAATGAATCAGACCATCAAGAAAGGACTTGCCAAGGTCAATCCTACCAATTGGGATCTCTGCTTACCTGAAATCCTGTCGGAAATCCAAAACACCCCTGCTGCCTCAATCAAACAAAAGCTCTTCAAAATTATGTTTGCCAAGAAGACCAGAACTGCTGACCATGAGAACCTCAGAAAGCTTCTTGAAAAAGAAGATCAGCTGTAAAAAGATGCCCAAAACCAGATTATCAAGGCTCAGGAAAGACAAAAGAAGTATTATGACCAGAAACAGAAGGATCAGAAGATTAAGATTGGAGATCAAGTCCTGGTTTGGAGAAGCATGATTGAGACAAACTTTGCTGCCAAACTGAAACCAAAATGGGAAGGACTATACCTTGTACACAACATCAGAGGAACCAGTGTCCATATAAGAAGCATGGATGGATAAATCTTGAGAACTCCAGTTCACATCAATTGCCTCAAGATATACCTGCAGAAACCATGATTGATCAGAGAATCCAAGCTCTTATTCTCAGTTCCTTTCAAGCCCTTCCAATTCCCTTGCCTCAATTTTGCCAACCTGAAGGAACTTTGGTCCAGCAAATCCAGAAACATTAAGAAAACCTTGCTATTGCCCAAAGGTTGCTTCAGATCCACCAACTTCGGGCCTTCTACAATATTGGACAACTGTTACAAGATCAGCCATACATAAGAAGTGCAGCAGGAGTCACCATTTGAGAAGCTAGGGCTACCAAATGAATCTATACCTTCTTCAAACGAAATGTTGGAGCACTGGTGCAGGCCCATTTCTACCTCAATGACATCCAACAAATGAATAAGATCACCTTCCAGAGCACTCTTCAACAAGTAGACATCATATTTCCTGAAGAAACAGAAGAAGACCTTGAGCTAGAATGGAGTGACCAAGATACAGAAGAAGATGATGATACTGGCATAGATGCAGAAGATGCCTATGGTTATTGGAATTATGACTAAAGGATAGTCTGGGACAGACCACCCTTTAGTGGGGGCTGATGTGACAAACCACAAAATCATAGCTACTTCATAACTCAGTCAGATGATATGAACAAGATGGCATGAACACTCAGCATAGCATAATAACTAGCCCAGCAACCATTGCTGTGGAAAACTGTATAAATAACTAGATAGCTAAAGTAGGAAGCACCCCTTACAGTGACTGTAACCCCTTACAGTGACCATAATCCCTTACAGTGACTGTAACCCCATAAATAGCACTCTATAATTAGCCAGATAGCAACCAGATAGTAACCACAATGTATAAAATACCCCAGAGATAAGAGTGAATAAACCTCAGTCCGAAAAGCAAAAGCAAAAGTCAATTGTCTGGTACACTTAGGAGGAGAAACCTGTCAACGAGCCACTACAAAGAAATTGTGAGTATTGTTCATTTCCACTCTGGTCCACTTTCCAATACAAAGAAGTTCATTGTTTCCAGTTTTGCCACCAAGTTCGAGTAAAGAACCTCACCGCCATTTAAGAAGTCTACCGTTTTCAAGTAATCCACCTCAAAGCCAGTCTTGATGCACCTTCGCAGGGATTCAGTTGACACAAATGAAGCAGTCCTGATGTAACTTTGCCAGCTGAAGTCCAAGAAAGTCCACATTAAGTCCGCCTATTTCAAGAGATCTGCCACTTAAGGAATAAGCTGCTAGTTTAAGTCCGCCGATCTGCCATATACCACTGATCCACCTTGTTTAATCCACATCGTTTGCCCGCATCATTCCACATTTTTATCTACTGATCCACCACATTCCACCAATCCGCCTCGTTCAAATCCGCATCATTTGACTGCATCGACTGCTTAACTGCATCACTCAAAGAATCCGCATCGCTCTAAGAAATTCGCATTGATTAAGGAAACCCGATCACCGTCACGCCATCAACCAGAACCTGCACCCTTAAGGAAACTGATCCTCGGTTCCCAGAGAGCCTGCTCATTAAGGAAATCCACCAAATCCGCTTAATTACCCAAGATCGTCAGGTCACACAAATTAGTCTGCCGCTCCAGAAGGAAACCCATTCACATGCACAACCCAAGAATGCTGCCAAATTAGGAAATCGCATGCAGAAAGTCTTCAGCTGTTGAATATTATACTGTTAGACACCAACCCAACACCAGAGGAACTTATACCTATTATCTGAATATTTTGTTGCTTTTTGACAAAGTAACTGGGGGCTCAAGCCAATCTACAACAGCCACCCAACCTTGTAATTTGTCTCTATTGAGCCAGGCACATTACAATACCATTGAAATAGTCATTGATTCCAAGTGCTGTATGGTTAGAATGATAGGACCTCCAGAGAAAGAGGATATCAATGAGATGCTATTGATCATACTGGTTTGTGACCTCTAGATCTGATGGAGGAGCTCAGTTAGAGTAGTCTGTTATTACTATTGAAGTTGTTCATTACTTATAATAATGTAAGAGAGAAATTATTTTCTGTGGTTATAAGAAAAGGCAAACTACCAAGCTTTCAAAATGGCTAAGAAACTCTATGAGAGTCAAGATACTTTTTTATTA
>RQIL01044835.1:0-14401 GCA_003951145.1 Jimgerdemannia lactiflua | reverse complement strand
GTTTTTTTAATTAATTAATTTATTAGAAACATTAGAGCCATAGCAGAGATTTCCAAAATCTAGCAAAAATGTCATGCAACTATTTAGCTATCCCAGCAACAAGTGCTCTAATTGAGTAGATTTTTTCAAGTAGTACAGATCTTGTGATGCCCAAAAGAGGTACTTTAGACCCTAAAACAATTCATGAATATATGTATTTAAAGGCATAGCAATCAGTCTAGTATTCCAATAACAATAGCCAATTCTAAATCTCGAAATATAGTTAAATTTCGAAATACCAAGTAAATAGAGCACTCAGGTATCATATTATGCAAGCAATCCAGAACTTATAGATATACCATATCTGAATATAATTTCTGAATATATATCTGATTGTTATATTTGAATATGTTTTCTGTCATTTCCAGCCCTAACAAGATGAGCAAGATGTCATTGTGTCTGCCCAGGAGTACTAAGGACAGATGATAAGCAGCATGAATGGCATAATATATAGGATTTCAAATATATTCAAAGCTTAATAATATACATTATACCTACTTGGTTGCTATATCCAAAATGCTTATGCTTGCAAGCTTGCCAGCCCACAAGCCTGCAAGCAACAAGCATAAGCCAAGAGCTTCGAATATTGCAGCCTGCAAGCCAACAATCCTGCGAGCAACAAGCATAAGCCGAGAGCTTCAAATATTACTGCCCACAAGTCCACAATCCCACAAGCAACAAGCATAAGCTGAGAGCTTTGAATATTGCAATAAGCATAAGCCTGCAATCCCACGAGCAACAAGTATAAGCCAAGAGCTTCGAATATTGCAACAAGCATGTGCTGCAATCCCATGAACAACAAGCATAAGCTGAGAGCTTCGAATATTGCAGTGAGTGTGTACTGCAATCTCATGAGCAACAAGCATAAGCTAAGAGCTTCGATTATTATACAGGTAAAATATATATTGTGACATCTACAATTGATCATATCAGAATTCAGAATACTCTGTGACTGCTAGGATCAGATGATATTATGGCATGATAACCTATGACCAGCCTAAGCCATCAAGTGATTGCACCAAAAGGAGACAAGATAATCCAAGCTGAAATGAAGACCATGTTATTTAAAGGACCCAGCCTCGGTCTCAAGAACTGCTACCAAAGAATAAGTACTCTACATGCAATGCCTCCCACCTGCTGCTCCAATCAGACCTCTCGCTGTTCTTCTCCTTTGCCTAGCCCAAAGACCCTGATCTTTGAAGCTATCAAGAAGGCTATTTGGCGCCCGGATACTACCGAACATCTGAACTTCTAAACTGAGAACCTTGGGCACTTCATCAACTACCGGTATATAATGATCCAGCAGCTTAAAAATACCACTGAATGGATAATCCTCTGGCACGACTATGAAATCAGACACCGCCTCCACAATGAAATCCAGGAAGATGGCTGGGAAGACCTTGTTACCAAACTATTAACCATGGGCCACCTGATCAAGAGAGCTCTCTGCGTCCACCAGATATTCTGCCACATCCTCTGGGCTATAGCACATTTGCAAGGAGTAACCAGGGGAAACCTTGCCCACCTATTAGCCAAGAAAGCCAATTGGATAGAAGCTGAAGTAGCCAACTACATTGGTAGCAACCACATCACCTGTGGGAAGCCAAGACACCGAACCCACCCTGCCAGGTTTCCACACTACACTCCTCCAAGAAAATCATCAAGGCCACCTCATGAGCCTTATGGAAATATTGGAAGGACCACTCATTACCATAGAAGTACCTGCTGGAGCTACCCCAGCTGCCCACCACCCTGTCAGCCTTAATTTGCATCATATCATTTGGGAGCCAAACCAAGAAGAAGCTCAAGAATTCCCTATCTTTGAAGAAGAGGTTCAAGAACTCCAAGACCCCACTCCCGAAGCAACCCCCTCTGACACTGAAGCCGACAAGTCCTCAGAAGAAGAAGAGCAACAGAGAGTCTATCAGTCCTCTGTCTGCATCCAAGCTGTTCAAGGATTGGAGAATGTCATTGAAGATAATTGGCCACTGTTCTACACCCTCACCTCCTGGCTGGCGCTTCCCCCCTTTGAGGAATGGAATGATGAAGTTACACAAGATGACTTGGTTGCTCCTGACAAAGGATACTATCTCTTTTAAGTGATGTCCTTCGATCCATCTGTTTTTAGCCCTCATGTCAGCAAGTCACGCATTCCTTTTAAGCGATGTCCTTCGACCCATCCGTTTTTAGCCCTCATGTCAGCAAGTCACGCATCCCTTTTAAGCGATGTCCTTTGACCTGTCCGTTTTCAGCGATTCTCAAACACACAACCATTTTCAGCAATGTCCTTCAACACATCCATTTTCAGAATAATTACCTGATGCCACTGATAATGTAAAGCACAACACCTTGCAGCCTGCAAGCCAATAGCATACTTAGCCACATAACTTAGCCAACATAGTTAACCCCAGATAGCAATAGCAATCAGATAGCAACTGTATGAGCAAACATGTATAAATAATCCGTATTTTCAGAGTGAATAAACCTCAGTCAGTCCGATAGTTTTATAAAGAAAACACACTGCCTCCAACAGACCAGAATTCTGAGAACAAAACAACTAGAGCAACGATCACTCGAGGTTTGAGTTAAAGAATTTCTCTTGCTGCCACCGCTAAGGAAAGCCACCAGGAACCCATCACCGAGATCCCGCATTCGAACCAACTGTGCATTTGACCCAGCCATACATTTGAACCACCATTTGGACCCTGCACTCAAGATTCAAGACCTGAATATTTAAGTATTAAGACCCAAGGAACCCAGTATACTTAGCTTAAGAAAGCCAGGTCCACCGCCATTTCAGAGACCCATCGCCATTCCATTCTGATGTTGTCAAAGTTAATAAGTCAGATGGATGAGCGAGCCATCGACCTCTGTTTTCTTTACCCGCTGTGCCATAAAGAGAGTCATGCGTGATAATCGACCCACCTATTCAGCCTATGTACCCAAGTAATCATTGCTAGGAAAGTCCATCTATTATCCCCTAACAAACGAGCCACGAGTCATCAACCCAAATTCCCTTCATCATCATCAACCCAAGCATCCACACCTGTTGCCACCATACAATTTGAATGACCCATTACATGACCAATGACCATATTCACTACGAACCCACTTCAGTATACCACACTGCGTGCTTCATTAAGTGGCACATTGAGCCGTACTCGAAGCTATTGTTATACAAAACACATGCCACATTTTGGGGGCTCAACTGGGAATAGTTTTCTAAAGACTTGATCTTTTGGCTCAAGAACTCAGTAGCCATCTACATTGGAGACTCCAGGAGAACCTAGCAGCCAGCAACAAGTTCAGAGACAGCCCTCTTCAGCAGAAAAGAAGATCCACACCATTTTCAAGAATAGCAGCCAGAAGACCGAATCTGAGGACAGAAGTGACCCAGACTATGGCTTGAACTCCAGGGAGAGAAGACAACTCAGAGGACAACCGGAACCCCTTCAGCTTCAAGATTTAGAAGACAACCCCCTGGAGGAGTATCAGACCCGAATTTACAGGAAGAACTCTGACCAGAGTGACTACATCACTACAGTTGTCAATAAAGCTACCCCTTTAGACCGAGCCTATTTCGAAACATCTGAAGGAGAAGAGGACTATCATCCATACAATCTACAAGATGAGTTCAACCTATACCATCATACTGATAGCAATCCAGACTTCCAGCAAGGTGAACCAGACTCCACTACTTCACAGCCACAAGGAGCAGATGAATCCATCATTAGTTATATCAGCCCACTTGCACCACCAGTTATCCAAGCTTCAGTACCCTGGTCCCTTACTCCCCACTACTATCTACAAGAGATAAGGAACAATGCTTCTCTCAGAGCCTCAGCATTTGATAGTTACTACCAGTCACTTAGGAGATCACTACCTTCAAGAACCTATACCCTGGCCTTAATCAACAGACCCAGATCCCCTATACTACCAAGACACTGCAATCTGCCTGTACTCCCTGTACATCGAGCACCTTTCCCTTCCCCACAAGGACCATCAAGGAATGCTACCCCTGAACCAGCATCAGACAGCAAAAACAGTGAAGATGAGTCAGATATGAGCTACTTACAGAAGTTCTATGGTACAGATAATGAAGACATCATGGAGTTCATTGGAGAAATTGAAGTATAAGCAGCCGCCAAGTGATGGGATGCAGAAAGGAAACTCAGTATTGTGGTATCACTTTTGAGAGGCCTGGCCCTCCAGAGATACAACTGAGCCAAACAGAATGGAGGAGAAATCTTCAGGGCAGAACAACTTGCTCACCTCGCGCCAAATGCAAACCATGTGCAAAGATACACCATCTACAAAGACTGGCTCTGTGTCCAGTTCAATGGTCTTGAATGCCAACAAGAAGCACAAGAAGCTCTGACCTACATGACCCAAGCTGTCAATGAAACCCCGAAGAGTTTCTACCATCAGATCCAAGTACAGATGATCAAGGCAAATCTGCAGCCTGCAGTCCAACTAGCATTGGCATCCACTATCTTCCTCAATGGCCTATATCCAGAACTCAGAAGGCAAGTCATTAGGATGGGTTATCGAAGTATCGAACATCAAGTTGCTGGAGTGCAAGGATGTTGGGAAGCAGACTACAGACCAGCCCAGCAAGACCACTGAGAGCCAGCTTGAGCTGAACCCCCAAGACCTCGAGGATCTACCACAGCAGAGCAAGAAAATGTATTCCACAGAGCCTGGTTGGCCAACTATGAGAGCAGACCCCCAACTTTAGCCCCAGCCCAATTCACTCAACCACAACAGCAGCAGCCACCAAGAGTACAAGAAGACCCAATGACTATGCTCATGAAACAAATGAAGGACCTAGCCATTGCAGTGGTACAGCTGAAGAACCAAGAAGGAAGACAGCAAGATTACTGTTATGATAACCAGCCAGACTACTGACAACAAGACAACAGAAGTTCTTCTCAGGCACCACCAGCTACAACTATAGGTTCAGCTACTACTAGTTCCCACACCCCTACCTGCTTCTACTGCGGAAATCAAGACCATATCCAAAGGCACTGCCCAAGGAAGCTAGCTACTCAGTCTAATGACAGAAATGTCAACCTCATTCAGATGGATGAAGAGACATGGGAAATGGAAGAAGCAGCCTAGCTTCATAGACAAGATGATACCTATCCATATTTTGAAGCCTTCCTATCCAAGGTGACTTGGGATGCTGCTCCCACACAGACCAGAGGACAAGGAAGACCACCAAGGATCCCACCCCCACCACTGCCAGTGACAGTATCTATAGGCAAGCACCCAAGGCATGCCCATTCCTCCTCGGACACCCCACTGGAAAATGACAAGTGAGTCAGAAGGGATACCCCTGAGCCCAAGGCTGGACCATCAAGAGTATCAAGGACTACTTCCCTACCTGACCTCGAAGAAGATGAATGTATGAGTGTGGAGTCCTCAGCAGACAAGATGCCCATTAGGAATGAGAGACCTTGCCCCCAAGGAACCAAATATCAAAGAAGCAGCAAGCCTCATGCAGCAGCCTCTCTTTGGGACCAGATCCGTCAACAGAATGCAGGCTTCACTGTCAAGCAAGTCCTCAAGAATGCCCCAGAAGTTAGGCGAAAATTCCTGAAGGAAGCCAAGGAAGATACCAAGAGACTTCCTGTCCAAGGACCACATACGCAAGAACCCAGCACTATCCACGCAGTGTATGAAAGCTGATGACATGATCATCAATCCACCAGACTTGCAAGTGGAAAGGTACATAGAGAAAATGCCCGAATTCTTATCGACACTGGAGCAGCAGTCTGTATCATTACTCAAAGAATGTTGGAGAGAATCAGTTGGAGAATTGATGAAGGGACCAAAGCAAGAGTTATCATGGCTGATGGATCAGCATCTACCCCCCTTGGACTTGTACGAGACATCTCCATTCAAGTTGGGAAAGCCTGCCTTAATGTACCTCAAGCCGTTGTGACTCCCGAGACCTTTTATGACCTGATCTTTGGAACAGATTGGATGCACTGAGTTGGAGCCAATGTGGACATCAGAAAACAGCTCCTAGTCTTCACCATTCATGGACAAAAGCACAAGGTACCCATCGAGTCAAGAGCATCATCAAGAAAAGCAAGTTCAGCCCCTGAGACAGAATGGCATGGACATGGTGACACACCCACCACCACTACTGAGGATGAAGACGAGAGTGAAGCAAATTTCCTACAAGAAATGGGAAGTGACTTCAATGCCCCAAGAGACCAAGATAGTGAGTCAGAAGAGCCCTTTGTTGGAGTCATTGATATCGAAGGTCTAGCTGAAAGTATCGACAGAGCCAACAATAAAAGAGCAGCACTTGATTGTGCAGGACCATCCAGGCAACCACCACCCCCACTGATAGAAAACAAAATTTCACAAGCCTTCCACCTAGGTACGTGTGAGCATTTCAAATACTTTTATTCACCAAGGGATAACTGCAATGCCTGCCAAGTCCTAGATCTCAAGAAGGTTCCGATGCCAACGATTATTGATAAAGATGAAATGAAGTGAGCACCAGTCCACAGCTGAGCTCAGCCTCCAACCCTGAAAACCTTCAAGAAGACTTATCAATAATAGCAAAAGGTTCTCTCTCGCCAACCCATGGAGACTCTCATTATCGAAAGGGACAGCAACAGCTCCTATACCATCACCTATGCCCTTCAAGTCACCCTGCCGACTTATGACAAGTATCGGAAGAGGTACCCCACCAGCAAGGAAATCAAGGAACGAAATGAGGGCTTTGTTAAGAAGGGGCACTGTAATTGTGGGAAGACCTTCACTTGCTATTGGTGCGAACATCGAAGTGTTCACCTCAGTGAAGATGTCTATAAAAGTTGAGTCAAGAGAAAGGACCCCACCCTACAAGAACCTCGAATTCATTGGACCTGCTGGAAGTGCAAGAAGATCAACTACTAAGGCGATGCAAAGCCAAAAACAAGACCACTATTTGGGACCTACCTCTGGAAGTCCTTGCTATCATCCACTGATACTGCCACCCACACCAAGGAAAAGAAGGAGTCAACCTTGCCTTCACCCTTATGGAAGCCCTAGACCCCTTGGAAAGACCGGGTTCAACTATATGAGAAACCCAAAGACAGGAGCGCATTGGCTATTCTTCAAGCTAGAATGAATGGAGTTCTCACCTGCAATTGCAGCTGCTGGAGAACCATTTCTCAAGACCCACCCGGTTGTTCAAGTCAAGTTACTCTCACCATGGGCACAGCCTCTCCTTGTGCAAACAGAAGGATTGGTCGGATATAACCTCTATCTCCTATATCAAACAACAATCCAACCTAGAAGCACCAAGACCTTCAATCTTCAAATTGCACTTGCTATACCACTGGGACTCTATGGACAACTAGCTTCAAGATCATCTTTAGCAGCTGAGGGAATCACCGTCGAAGGAGGAGTTATTGACCAAGACTACCGAGGATCTCTGAGGGTCATTATTCATAATCATGGAAGGAATCACCGATGCTTCAACCCCCTGAAGGCCATCTGTCAGATTCTTTTTCTCAAGACCTCTCAGCCTACCATTCAAGAGATAAAGCAACTGAACAACACAGAGAGAGAACAAGGAGGATTTGGAAGCACTAACAGAGACCATCCAGTACCACCTATCGAGGTCCATGTAGCAAGAGTCGCCCAGTTCAGAAAAATGAGGCCCCACATCTGTCGCCCCATCCGAGCAAGAGAGGAAATCATCCTACAGCCATATCAGCAATGAGGCCTTGACATACACCTCCCAGTGGAAGCTGACAACCTGATTTTCAAACCATCGATGGAGCTTCAAGAGAAGTATTACCTGCTCTTGGCCAAGGAATGAATTTATGACCAGATGTCGCCAATCCACATCCCTATCAGAAACATGGGCTTTGAGGTGATCACCATTCCCAAAGGAACAATACTGGGATATTTCGAACCACTGATAGACACCTACAAAGAAGAAGTCTATGAGTTTTTGGGAAACAGCAAGCCCTCTCCAGTGAGACTGACAGTACCAGGGAGGAAGACTCAGTGAGCTCAGCAATCAAAGTCATCGACATCGAGACAACTCTAACCAAGAATCAGCAATCATATACAGGAGTTAATAGAAGAATACAAGGATATATTTACCACCACATATAATAACTTCCCACCATACCAATACAGAGAGCACCCTATACATACTGAAGATGCAAAACCAATCTGACAACACCCCTATTGAACACCACACCACTTGATTGAATTCGAACAATAATACATAGATGAAATGCTATGAAACGGAGTTATCAGACCCTCATCGAGCCCCTGGGCTTCTCCAGCAACTATCGTGCCAAAGAAAGGAGGATGGAGACTAGTCATGGACTTCAGAAAACTCAACAAGGTCACTACAGAAGATGCCTACCCCCTGCCAAGAATCAATGACCTCCTCAATGCCCTCAGAAAAGCCAAGTACATGACCACCACTGACCAGTTCCAAGGATTCCAAGTGATCCCCATTGCCAAGGAAGATATCTGCAAGACAGCCTTCATCACCAGACAAGGACAGTATGAATACCTTCGAATGCCATTTGGACTCTGCAATGCCCCAGCATCATTCCAATGAATGATGAACCATGTCTACTGGGATCTTATCAGGAGAAATGTGCTAATCTATATAGATGATGTAATCATCTACTCCAAGACGTTTGAGCAGTATTTGCAAGACCTCCACGAAGTATTCAATACCATCTGAAGCTCAGGACTCAGACTCAATGCCAAGAAGTGCTTCTTTGGAAAACACCAAGTCGAATATCTGGGATATGTTGTCTCAGCTCAAGGCACACATGCTGATCCCCACAAGGTGGAGAAAGTCAAGAACTACCCAACCCCTACCTCAGCCAAGGAGACCCTATCCTTCCTCATATTAGCATCCTACTATCAGCGATTCATCCCAAGATTCTCAGACAAGGCAGCACCTCTCTGAGATATCTCCAAGAAGGACCAACCATTCTACTGGAAAGAAGATCAGCAAAAGTCTTTTGATCTACTCAAGAAGGCCCTCACTGAAGCCCCAGTTCTGGTGCAATCAGATTTCAACAAACTCTTCTTCCTGGCACCTGATGCCTCAGCCCTAGGACTTGGATCCATTCTGTTACAGCAAGATGACCACAAGAGAGAGCATGTTATTGAATATACTAGCAAGGCCACAAATGAATCACAGGCAAACTATGGAGCCACTAAGTTGGAATGCCTAGCAGTAGTATAGGCAGTAGACCATTTCTGCCACTATCTCTTGGGAAAGAGATTTGCCCTCATTACAGACCATCAAGCCCTACAATGGTTGTTCAAGAAACCAGAGCACTCAGGAATCTTTGCAAGATGGATCATGTCCTTACAAGAATACCAGTTCACCATCATCTACAAGAAAGGTGCAAAGAATTCCAATGTTGATACCCTGTCAAGAATCCCCCGAACACAACAAGAAGGGAAGGAGCCCCCACAAGAGAAGGCTACTTCTCACTCACCCAAATGAACCAAGATCTACACCTTGCCCTCATCTGGAGCCTGCACCATAGGAGGTTCAAGAAAGAAATCCAGCCTGCCCACAAACTATTTATCCAAAGGAATCTCAAGAAATTTCAAGAAGGTGATGGTGAACTTTGGAGAGTAGAAGGAGATTGATATACCCGAGAATCCCAAGAGAAGACAAAGTACCAAAAATCCTGACAACAAACCATGACCAGAATGCACATCGAGGAATTGGCGCCACTATTGCAAGAATCAAGTAGCAATACTAGTGGCCCAAGATGAGGAAACAAATTTCAGCACACATCCAATAGTGTGATACCTGCCAAAGATACCAACAGAAACCCACTGATTGAGTGTCACTAATGCCAATTGCAGTACCAGCCAGAGCCTTTCAAAGACTAGGAAGACATCATTGGACCCCTGCCAGTAACTAGCTGAGGAAGACACTACATTCTCACCATTGAAGACCACCTGACGAAATGGCCAGAAGTCTTTGCCATTGAAACTGCTGATGCCCAGACAATCATCAGAATCCTGTATGATGAAGTCTTTAGCCGCCATGGTGTCTACCTGCCGGCAATCTTATTCAGCATCTGTACCTCCAAGACAGCCACTACTCAGCAGACCCCCTTCTATCTGATGTATGGCCGAGAAGTACGAGATCCTGCTGAACCAGTCCAGTCAGATTTGACAAGACAAGTCACAGAAGAGATCACCTGGTTACATAAAGTATGCCAATAAGTGCAAGGATTTATTACCAAAGCACAAGAATAACAAAAGAAGTACTATGACCACAAAGTCGATTTGGATCCCCTGCTTATTGGACAGCAAGTTCTGGTATACTGTACCATCATAGAAGGAAACTGGAGTGCCAAGCTTAAGCCGAAATGGGAAGGACCATATCTCATTCACCAAGTCTTCACGAATCACACCTACCAACTCAAGACCATGAATGGAGTTTTACTCAAGACCAAGATACATTGCAACCATATAAGGCTCTACTACTCAAGGGAAGCAAAACACATTTGAACAACTCCTCTCACTTCATCTATGTCATCTCCGATGAAGAATGACAGATGCTTCAGCTGATCCCAAGAAGCCGATTGCATCAGTTCACTTTTCAAGTCCATCTGCATAACAGATGTCACTACTAGAAATTGCCTCAGATTACAGGAAAACCATTTCCGAGAGGTTTGAACCCCCAGCTGTAACTATGAGAGCCCTCGCCTTAGACAAGGATGGCCAGTCCTCACAAATGTGCTAGCATTCTATTTTTCTCTGCAGTTAAGACCCCCAACTCTGTGTAACCCTCACTGCTGAGGATAGCTCTAATATTGCAAGGGGCAGATGTGATGTCTACAATCGATCATATCAGAATTCAGAATACTCTGTGACTGCTAGGATCAGATGATATTATGGTATGATAACCTATGACCAGTCTAAGCCATCAAGTGATTGCACCAAAAGGAGACAAGATAATCCAAGCCAAAATGAAGACTACATTATTTAAAGGACCCAGCCTCAGTCTCAAGAACTGCTACCAAAGAATAAGTACTCTATACACAATGCCTCCCTTCCACCGCTCCAATCAGACCTCTCGCCGTTCTCTCCCTTTGCCTAGCCCAAAGATCCTGATCTTTGAAGCTATCAAGAAGGCTATTTGGTACCCAGATACTACTGAACATCTGAACTTCTACACTGAGGACCTTGGGCACTTCATCAACTACTGGTATATAATGACCCAGTAGCTTAAAAATACCACCGAATGGATGACCCTCTGGCATGACTACAAAATCAGACACTGTCTTTGCAATGATACCCAGGAAGACTGCCAGGAAGACCTCATTACCGAACTATTAACCATGGGCCACCTGGTCCAGAGAGCTCTCCACATTCACCAGATATTCCACCACATCTCCTGGGCTATAGCACATTTGCATGGAGTAACCATGGGAAACCTTGCCTGCCTATTAGCTGAGGAAGCCAATTGGATAGAAGCTGAAGTAGCCAACCACATTGGTAGCAACCACGTCGCTGTGAGAAGCCAAGACACTGGACCCACCCTGCCAGGTTTCCACACTACACTCCCCCGAGACAATCATCAAGGCCACCTCATGAGCCTTATGGAAATATTCGAAGGACCACCCATTATCATGAAAGTACCTGCTGGAGCTACCCCAGCTGCCCACCACCCTGTCAGCCTTAATTCACATCATATCATTTGGGATCTGAACCAAGAAGAAGCTTAAGAAGTCCCTATCTTTGAAGAAGAGGTTCAAGAACTCCAAGACCCCACTCCCGAAGCAATCCCTTCTGACACTAAAGCCAATGAGTCCTCAGAAGAAAAAGAGCAACAGAGAGTCTATCAGTCCTCTGTCTGCATCCAAGCTGTTCAAGGATTGGAGAATGTCGTTGAAGATGATTGGCTACTATTCTACCCCCTCATCTCCTGGCTGGCACTTCCCCCTTCGAGGAATGGAATGATGAAGTCACACAAGATGACTTGGTTGCCCCTGATGAAGGATACTATCCCTTTTAAGCGATGTTCTTTGACCCATCTGTTTTTAGCCCTCATGTCAGCAAGTCACTTTGATCTGTCCATTTTCAGCAATGCTCAAATTCACAACCATTTTAAGCGATGTCCTTCAACATGTCAATTTTCAGAATAATTACCTGATGCCACTGATAATGTAAAGCACAACACCTCGCAGCCTGCAAGCCAATAGCATACTTAGCTGCATAGCTTAGCCAATGTAGTTAACCTCAGATAGCAATAGCAACCAGATAGCAACTGTATGAGCGAATATGTATAAATAACCCATATTCTTAGAGTGAATAAACCTCAGTCAGTCCGATAGTTTTATAAAGAAAACACACTGCCTCCAAGAGACCAGAATTCTGAGAACAAGACAACTAGAGCAACAATCACTTGAGGTTTGAGTTAAAGATTTTCTCTTGCTGCCACCGCTAAGGAAAGCTGCCAGGAACCCATCACTGAGATCCCGCATTCGGACCAACTGCACATTCGACCCAGCCATACATTCGAACCACCATTCGGACCCTGCACTCAAGATTCAAGACCCATATATTCAAGTGTTAAGACCCAAGGAACCCAGTATACTTAGCTTAAGAAAGCCAGGTCCACCGCCATTCCAGAGACCTATTGCCATTCCATTCCAACGTCATCAAAGTTAACAAGTCAGATGGATGAGTGAGCCATTGACCTCCATTTTCTTTACCTACTGTGCCACGAAGAGAGTCATGCATGATAATCGACCTGCCTATTCAGCCTACGTACCCAAGTAATCGTCATTAGGAAAGTCTATCTATTATCCACTAAACAACTGAGCCATGAGTCATCAACCCAAATTCCCTTTATCGTCATCAACCCAAGCATCTGCACTCATTGCCACTGTACAATTCGAACGACCTGTCATGTGACCAATGACCGTATTCATGGCGAACCCACTTCAGTATTCACACTGCATGCTTTATCAAGTAGTACATTGAGCCATGCTCGAAGCTTATTGTTATACAAAACACATGCCACAATATAAATAAGCTGGCTTTAATAATAAAAAATAAAACAAAAAACAAAAAATAACCTCACCTTATAAAAAACTTTAATTCTATATTGATCATCTTTCTGGAGCCTTTGAGGATATGAACAATACTATCAATAAGGTTTTCATCTGGTTGGATGATGAGAAATCTAAGACTGATGATGAATGTAAGTAGAAGAAGAAGATTGAAGACGCAATCAAGCAATTCATCTCAAGGACAGCTCCTAAAGTCACCCCATAGGCTGCCCTTGAAGCCTCTACTCCTGAGGCCCCTGAAGCCTCCACTCCTGAGGCCCCTGAAGTCACCGCTGCTGCCACCCAAGCTGCCTAAGCCACTACCCAAGCCCAAGCTGCCACCCAAGCCCAAGCCACCACCCAAGCCCAAGCTGCTACTGCCATGTCTCTAAAAACTAAAGGTTGACCTCATACAAGCTGCAATAATTGCAAAAGATATAGAAAACTGTGTTGTACCCTTGTCAAAATCTGTCAACAACTCAATCCATTGATCTCTGATCTTCTGCTGAGAAAGAGTTCATATAATAATACTCACCAGAGAGCTGCCGCTATGGCCAGGTGTTGCTGAGACTAGGATTAGGGGCAAGAATTTCGAAAATGTACATCAGTTATGTGTGAATTTCAGTTATGTGTAAATTTTAGTTATGTGTGAATTTTAGTTATGTGTGAATTTTAGTTATGTGTGAATTTTAGTTATGTGTGAATTTTAGTTATGTGTGAATTTTAGTTATGTGTGAATTTTGGTTATATATTTATGTGTGACACACCTTTCAAATAAAGAACTGATGTAATTAGTAAGCCACTGAGAATTTCGAATTAACATTCAATTCGAATTCAATTTGAATACAAAAATCCCCAATTCGATTCGATTTGAATCAACTCCAATTCGATTTGATTTGAATTGATTCAATTCATTTGGGAGCACTAGTAGTGTGGGTAGGAATGGCAGGACATTGGCTAATAGTTTTTGAGATGGAGAGGAAGTTGACCTTGGGAGAA
The DNA here is from genome assembly GCA_003951145.1 of Jimgerdemannia lactiflua. Taxonomy (NCBI): domain Eukaryota; kingdom Fungi; phylum Mucoromycota; class Endogonomycetes; order Endogonales; family Endogonaceae; genus Jimgerdemannia; species Jimgerdemannia lactiflua. Next base: position 290 of record RQIL01044835.1, on the reverse strand, counting down.
AAGATAGTGAGGTAGTAGTGATTGATGAAAGATATATTGACAGGTTAGCTGAGGGGATGGGGCTCTGGAGAGTGGCACTATAGAAAGTTAGTGGAAGTCATATATAGCAATAGTGAGGGTCAAGTACAAGTGATCAGCAATAAGGTAGTATTTGAGAGAGTGGGAGTGGGGGAGAGATTGAGTGTAGGGATAAGGTAGAGAGAAGAGGGCTGAGGCTACTGATGTGGTATAAGGACAAAAAAAATGTTTAGGCAGGTATTCAAATAATAAATGAGGCTACAGTCTATAGA